>JASDQU010107804.1:157394-171246 GCA_032191745.1 Picea mariana
GGCCGTCGCGAATCGCGAAGTCGCGATAGAGTGAAGTTCCGGTAGCGGAGGGAGAAGTCAGCATTGACTGGCGCATCGGGTATCGGGGATTTGAGAGCCCGAAAGATAGACAGTGAACTCGTGAAGCGCGAAGTTCCGATCCTCCAATAAGTAAGTAAAGAGGATCATGAGACAAGAACTGTGGGTGCAGATCTTCCGATTGAAAGATAGAAGAGTATTTACGCTCTTCGGGCCGAGAGGAAAGAAGGTCCTGGAGAGGCGAGCGTGCTCCGAGGAGTGCGGTTGTGTCACATCATCACCTCCTTCTTCTCCTTCTTCTTCAAGTTGAAGTTCTAAAAGCAATGCAAAGAAACATGTTTATAAACATAAGAATGAAATGCCATTATTAAAACTTGATGTTAAATTCGAATTACCCATATATGATGGTGAAGTTAATGCAGAGAGACTTGACAATTGGGTTAGGTAGATGGAGGTTTACTGCAGTGTGCAATAGATCAAGGATGAGGCCACACAAATCAAGTTGGCATCTTTGAGACTTGCAGGCACAACTCTCATATGGTGGAAAAGCAAGTTGCAAAATGAAACACAACAAGTGGGTAATGTATTTCCATCATGGCAAAGATTCATTTCTGCACTTAGGAAACAATTCTATCCTTTGGGTTATAAAGAAAAGGCATTAATTGAACGACAAGCTTTAAAACTAAGAAAAGGACAAACAATGCAAGAGTATACAGATGGCTTTCGAAAAATGGCATTGATGTTAGATATCCCTTTACATACACAGGAAACCCTTATGAAGTATATAGGAGGTTTACCTTCACATATTAGAAACATTGTATTCATGTTTGGACCCACTAACCTTGATGAGGTTTCTATTCAAGCGACATACATTGAAGTAGGGAAAATAGGTGTATCAGGGGAATCGTCTTCAAGGAAAGAGGACAGGAGGAAATGCCATGGCAAGAATTCAAATGCAGTGGCAAGAAAGGATGAGAATCCCTCTTGCAAGCATTGCAAGAAATAGGGACATGATGAGGACATATGTTGGCAGTTGCATCCCGAGAAGAGGCCAAAGTGGTTCAAGGAAAAGAAGGGAAGACAAACAGTTGCAGTGACAACAAGACCCACAGGCTTGGGATCAGATTCAGGTGATGAATCTAAGGTCTCATTGGCTGGTATGATAGGTAATATTGGTGAAGGCATTGATTGTAGAAGTAACTTGTTTCATATAAGGACCATCATGCAACACACTAATATAGACACATTAATCGACAGTGGATCTCAATCTAATCTAATCTCAGAAGAATTGGTTAAGCAGTTGGGGTTAAAAACACAAGTACATCATAAGCCTTACACACTTAACTGGATAAGCGATCATCATCAAATGCACATAACAAAGCAGTGCATAATCAAATTTGCAATTTCCTCTAAGTATGTGGACGAGGTAACATGTGATGTAGTGCCATTAAGAGAATGTGGAATGGTCTTAGGTAGTCCATACTTATATGATTGTAAGGCAATCTTCTACATGACAAAGAATCAATAGCAATTAACCAAAGCAGGTCAAGATTATGTGGTTCATGCTCATCATGTTAAGGCAAATAAAACACTTCAAACAATGGAACAATTAAAGAAGGCAGTGCAAGCAAGCAACAAACCAATAATTGTTTCAAATGAAGTAATCGATCTTAAGTAAGAACAAGAAATGATTGTTGAATGAAAAATCAATCACAGGTTGCTTCAAGATAAGCTCATGTCGTGCAAATATTACAAGTATATCAGCTCATTTACAATCATCTTTTTGATGCTATCATTAGTAATGTTGTCTACATGGATGATAGTGGCTTCAGTAATATGTAACAGGGTTCAAATGGCTAACAATATGTTGTCAGTTTGTCATGATTGTGTTACAGTTGATCTTGATGAGACAGGTGCACAGGACAGAGTTTAGAGACAGAGGACAAGTTGGGTGGCCTATCCTGAGCTTGTTGACTGGTCAGTAACCTTTTGGGGACCAAAAGGTCCTTAGTGGGGAGGTGTGATCCAGAATCGGATCCAAGTCTAGAAAAGGCTAAAAAGTGAAAGTTCTCAGAATCAGACGAAACCAATTCCATTGCGACCGGTTCGTCGTGCTGATTCCGGCCATATATTTAATTTCTCAAATGGGCTCCGTATGCGAGAGTTATCGCACTCTGATCGTTTTCCCAAACAACTAAAAAGTCAATAGGTCAACTGGCAAAAGTCAAGGATGATGCCAGCATGACGTTCTGCTGACGTCATCATGATGACATTAGTAAAGTGAAATGTGGCAGTAGTTGTGAGATTTGACTGGGCAGATGTTGTAGACTTGGACCAATACAGTACCGACACGTGGCATGCAAATTGTCAAATGTGGTGGTGCGACGTGGCACCCAGTGATCAAAAGAAGTGGCAAGTTTCAAAATTTCTGGGGGTCCGTGGGTTTTGAACCCACGACCTATGGCCAAGCCCAACATATTGAGGAATGGTCCAACACCAACCGGCCCATGTGTTTCTTGTGATAGTAAACATATTTAAATATTTAAATATTGCAATGTATGTGCATGTGGGTCAGAAAGGGGTTGGGGCTAAGCCCTAGCCCACAGTTTCATTGTTTGCATGTAACCACAGGAGCACCATTCCTATTAACCACCAGCGCAGAGTTAGCATCAACACCCGGATTCCGGGCATATCCCATAAAACCCGGGGCTATAACTGAAAACTGGGCATTTGGTTAAGGGCGTGGTCGTATTGTTATTTGCCACATGACCACGATTTTTGGACAAGAGGCCAGCGCGTAGCCCTTTGGGCTGGCGCTTGGCCATATTTAGTTTCCATATGACTGAACTAAGGGGAGTGCGCCAGTCAAGGGGGATAAAGCCCAAATATAAACATAAAGTGAGTTTTTTTTATATGTTTAGTGGATTTTATTGAGTTTTAAGCTTGTAATAGTGGATTTTGGCCATTATTGGGAGATATTGGGCTCTTTTTGAGCCCAGATTTTGGGAGAAAGTTGGAGAATGATAACCAACTTTAGATCTATAAAAACCAGGCCTATTTGAGGCCATGGGAGGACAGTCAGATTAGATTTATGTTGAAGCAAAGCCAAACCAAAGCCATTTTTATGCAGGGAAGCTGTTGAGGAGGAGGCGCTTGTGGGCCATTTTTGGGAGCTACACTCAGTCTTTTTCAGTGCTGTCAGTTGTGTTGGATTTCTGAGGTCGAGTAGAACATAGTGAGACTAGTGTGAGATCCATTTGATGTACTTTTTCTGTACTTTGCAAGCATTGAATACTTAATAAAGAAGCCTCCCCCACTGAGACAAAGGCCCAGAGACGTAGGCAATTTGGTGTCGAATTCCGTTATCACTTCTCTTGTTATGGTTTTCTGTTCTTCATGCTTATGTTCAGATATGTATATTGTCTTATGGATGCTATGTTTCTTCATTAAATCCTTCCTCTTTCATTCAACTTCATAAATGGTTAATTAACACATGCAAGTAATAACTCAACCACAGTCATTAAAAGATCTTTTCGGATCATTAGGGGAAAGACCCATCGTAGGATATAAGGTAAAATCATGCAGTTTGACTCAAAACATAAAGTCAATTATTGTGGTTTTGATTTTCTGTATAGGTTTCTCTATCTAATGGTTAGTTTTTTGTACTTTTACACCTTGAGGTCATTCCTTTTCCTATTTACACCATTCAATTTATCTTTTTAAAGTCTCTTCTCTTCTCTTTGATTCCCCTCTTGATATTTCATTATTTTTGAGTTACACACTTGAATTGACGACAGTTCTTGATCTAGCTTCCTAAATCACTTACCAAACTCTTGGGTTGCTTTCATAAGTCTTCTCCAACACCTCAACGAGGATCTCTTTGTATTAGTTTGGCTTCCACATTGTAGGCTTGTTGTCTCATCTCAGGGAATTTCAAAAGGCTTAGTCCTCTCATACTTTGGATGGTTCAACCCTACAACCTCAAGGGAGGTTCCATCACTGCTAAGGAAAGGGAGGTATTAAACCCTTCTAAGGGTAGTTAGGATCAAGATTCATTATTTTCATTTCTATCTAATTCAAATGGTAGTTTTAGGATTTATATTGCTTTGTATCAAATATCGATGCAAATCTATTTTGTAGGAGAAATGAGCTACCCATGGAAGATCATTTAGGAGGTGGAACACTCTCTTAGAGGCCTATCACATCTCTCATCTTCAACCCAAGAATCTTCAACAACTACAATATCGTTCATTCAAGTGAGTTATTTTCTTTTCTCCTCTTTCATTTCCAATAATTAATTTAATTAGTTTTCCAAAGGAAATTGGGATTAACCCTAGGTTAGCTTGCATTTCATTTGTTAATTTATTTTCAGTTACTTGTTAGGAACCCTAATTAACCTACATCATTAGATAAGTAATTAACACAAAACCCTAATTAGCCTAGAGGCCTTTCCTCCTTCCCTTTTCTTTTTTTCTTCCTCTCACTCTAGGGTTTCTTGAGTTTCCCCTAAAACTGAGCGGTAATTCCACTATCTCTTTCCGCCTCTTTAGTGGTGTTTGTGGTAGGGTGGTTTCCCTCCCCTACCTTTAGGCTGTACGTGGTAGCATGAACCCATTCACTCGTTATATTCTTGTGTGTGTGTGTGTGTGTGTGTAAACGAAGAAAATAAATAAATTCAAAGCAATACTTTATATACAAGTGAGATGCATCCTTTCGAAATACAAATAAATTTGATTCAAGTGAAGATATCTCTTTAAATAATAATTGAAAAAGAAACATTTTGATGTCTGTGAACCAGCTTAACATTTGGAATTGGAAAGAAACAACAAGAAGAATAAGAGAGGAGAGGCCCATATATGTGTGGATTTTTGTCCTTGGTTTGAAATTATAATTTAGTGAACTTAAACTTAAGTAGGGTGAAGTTGAATGAAATTGATAAGTTTATTTACTTTAATTAATTAAAATGTTACTTCTTCTTCTTATTAGACTATGGGTTGCACAATGAGGATCTCGTTGATTGAGTGAGTGTAAGGTGGAAACTGATTGCGACTCTTTGTTTTGTTATGTAATCATACATGTCACCATTATACCTCAATATAATATATATACAGTCGCATAATAATACACGGTATTATTTTGGTATTGTTTGCTCTCTTTTAATTTAGTTTAGGTAAACTACAAAATCAACATGCTTATTTGATTTAGATGTAGTTCCAATAGTAGATCACTTGCTTAATATGCAAGAAGTATGAGGATCCAGACACAAAACCTTTTGATATGAAGAAGCTATCCACACTTTACAACTACCTTCATTAGAGAAAGCTAATACTTGTATTGGAATACCACCTAGACATTGAACATTGAGAGTGAAAGAGTAACATACAAGTGTGGAGGAGTATGTTGGAATGTGAAAGAGTTCTTAACATACAAGTGTGGAAGAGTATGTTGGAATGTAAGTTTTTGCACTTTAGTAAGATTAAGATTTGTTTATTAAATCTTAAAAAAGGTAGAATTTATTTAAACTTTTTAAAATGTTAATAGTATACTTGGTATAATATATTTTGAGTGAATATTTTATTTATTATTAATATTATTGAAATTTTTTTTTAGGAAAAAAATAAATATACAAAATTATATATAAATATATAAATAAATTATTGAAAAGTATTGGTGTAATATATTTTGAGTGAATATTTTATTTATTATTAATATTATTGAATTTTTTTGGGAAAAAAAATAAATATATAAAATTATATATAAATATATAAATAAATTATTGAAAAGTTTTGTAAAAAAATGATAAATGTATAAAAATATATATAATTTATAATATAAAAAAAAAATTAAAAAAAATTTAAAATAAAAATGTTTGAAAATATAAAAAAGTGAGTAAGCATACAAAAATAAATGTATAGGGAGAAGTGGAGTAAAGAGAGGAGATTTATCTTGATAAAATATCTAATTTTAAAATTTAAAGATGAGTATAAAAATTATGATGAGAAATGTATAAAAGAGAAGTAAAATGAACGTGGATTAAATAATTAAAATAAATAAAAAATAAAAAATAAAGTTAAATAATTAAAATAAAATAATAAAAAATATAAAAATAAAAAATAAAGTTAAATAATTAAAATAAAATAATATAAAATATAAAAATAAAAAATAAAGTTAAATAATTAAAATAAAATAATAAAAAATATAAAAATAAAAATATCAAACAATATTTAAATAAATACAATAAAATAATAATAATATATATATATTATAAAGTGGTGATTTTTTTTTATAAAACTTAATTACCTAAAAATGGAGAATTTGATAAGATATAATTCATATTAAAAAAAAGATGGATGGTATGAAATGAAAAGGAATGTAATATTATAAGGATTTTTTTTTTGAAAAGGGTGTTTTATTTTATTTAATAAATAAAATGTTGAAAAATAGTAAAGGGGAAGATGAGTGAAGATGATGTTACATTCTTTATATATCTATATATATGGAATTTTGTGAATAGCTATTGTAATGGTTTTTTCTTTCCTTTTATTTAAATCTTGTATAAGATGTATATGGTAGTAAATAAACTTTGTTTGATTTGAACAATAATGTTGTATATGTACAAGCCAGATAAGCAACGTCTTGGGATCCCATTTCTTTCTCAGAGTTATGGATAAGCAGTGAAGATTTGGGCTTATTGGGAACTTTAACATCTGAATGAGAAAGTTACTATAATGAATTTACTGGCGCTGGTGTATCGCTCCATGATACAAATGATATTCTACTTTGGACCGGAGGAGACTTTACTGGAAACATAACTGTAAAAAACTTTTACTCTGCCCTCATTTCTGTTCAAGATTATCCGATCTGGCGTGGATGGAAGATAAATTTATGGAAATGGAGTGATCTAGGTGGATATTGGTGGCCACCCACCTTTTCCAGCTGGCTCAAAACAACTTTCTGGCAATTTTGGTAATTTACTATTTTTAGCAGTTTTTTGGGTCATGAACTTTCGGAGCCGTTTTGAGGCCCTAAATGATGTTTTTTTGGGTATCTATTGTTACGAAGATTTCATCATAAATTTTCGTCAACAATTGTAGTTCTCGGATAGATCTTTCCAATGGGCTATCGTGCGCCTAAAACGTAGATCGTATGCAAAAGTTACGACCCCGGGAAGTTGATGTACTGACTTACCTAAACGGGGCCCACATGACTTTTGGCGCTTCATCTCCTAGGGTTAGGTTTTTGGATGTCTAGGGTTTTTGACACTCCTGTTTATTGTAAAAAGGCCTTCAAAGCCTCATTGTAATCATCTTCTTGCGAATGAGCACAACCGTCACATCTCTTCTCAGAGATAAGCTGCCACCATTCCAACAAGCTTGTTTTCCGCTGCATTTTACAGTTTCAGCTTATTTCCTTATTGAATATAAAACCAGTTTTATTGTATCTCTGTTATTCTGTGTTAAGCATCTGTTAATAATCTGTAGTCATTTCGTTCTGCTCATAAAATCCAGATAAGTGGTATCAGAGCGGTCTGCTCCTTGTCGTCTTAATGCATGTCCCCAACGAGGTCAGAGTACAAAGAATTGGGTCTCGAGTTTGTTTCTCTTGAGGACCGAAGCTCTCGCATGCCCGAGCGACCTCTCATGGTAGGAGAAAAGAAAGATGTCGGGATAGGAGATCCTTTCAAAATTTTGCTTGAGGAATCCCTCACGCAACATAGGAACGAGATGATGGATAGTTTCATGCAAATCCTTTGGCGACTAACAATAGGTGACACATCTTCTTCGAGCGGAGGCGCCGCCCCCTTCAAGGTATAAATAAACTTCGATATTTCTGTATTTGAAGCTCAAATAGACACAAATGGTGTAGACAAGTGGTTGAATATACTAGAAGGGTATTTTTCTGTCCATAACTTTTCGAATAAAGAAAAGATTACTTTTGCGCTCCTCAAAGCCGTTCCCCATGTCAAAGATTGGTGGGAAACTTTCTATGAGAAAAAGGAAATAGAGGAACCCTCATTATTTACAGTCAAAACCACCTGGGAATCCTTCAGGGATGCTATTAAGGAACAATACTACCCTGTTGGAAGTTATGATGACTTGTATACCAAATGGACAACACTGCGAAAAGAAAGAGACCAAGCAGTGCCAGAGTTCACAAATATCTTCCATACCTAGCACACCAAGCTGGGTATCAATGATCTAGGTGGATGTCGGTGGCCACCCACCTTTTCCAACTGGCTCAAAACAACTTTTTGGCAATTTTGGCAATTTACTATTTTTAGCAGGTTTTAACTTCCGGGGCCATTTTGAGGGCCTAAATTAAGGTTTTTCAAGATTGAGGTTCTCAATGATATCCAAAGGCATCATTGAGCCCCCTAAATGAATCTCCTCGACGATACCTTTCCAATGAGCTATTATACGCCTAAAATGGAGATCATATGCAAAAGTTACGACCCCCGAAAGTTGATGTACTAACTTACCCAAATGGGGCCCACATGACTTTTGGCGCTTCATCTCCTAGGGTTAGGTTTTTGGATGTCTAGGGTTTTTGGCATTCCTATTTATTGTAAACAGGCCTTCAGAGCCTCATTGTAATCATTTTCTTGCGAATGCGAGTAGCCGTCACATCTCTTCTCAGAGATAAGCTGCCACCATTCTAGCGAGTCTTTCACTCTGTATTTTTACAGTCTCTGTACATTTCTTTGATTAATAGAAATCATGTATTACTGTAGATCTGTGTTTATGGTTGCATCTCTGATACATTTCTATTATATTTTTGACTATCTGCAATATATCTGTGCATTTCTTTATTATATCCCGCTCTCATTTCGTGCCGAAAATAATCCGGATCAATCAAAGATTCAGAGCGACATCTGGTGCTCTGCATAGATACATCCCGACATAAATGGAATTTCTGGACATATTGTCCTTGGGCGTGGCCTACCGATATGCCATCAAAATCGAGCAGAAGCTCAAACAAAAGATGTGACAATTTGGGCCTGAGAACCCCTCACAGCAAAAGCCAGGAAAGGGCAGCCCCAACCCACAGAACAAAGGACAGAGCAAAGATGGACAGTATAAGGACAACCAGTCCAAGCCGCAAGCAAAGAAGGAAACTGGAAAGACAAAGAAATATATCGGGAAGTGGTGCGACTTCCATAAGATCTCTTGGCATAACACTACTAACTGCTGCTCAAAGAAGTCGCTGGTGGCCGAAGTGAAAGCCTCTGAATCATATGTGGGTTTTGACTTTGAGTCAGAACCAGAAAGGGGAAGACAGATCATTGATGCGGAACCCAGTGCCATCATTGCTACCACCAAGCTCCAGCCTGATGATCCAGACGATCTAGAAGAAGGAGAGCGCCTCTTCCATTCACAGATGTGGGTAAAAGACTCCCCGCTGCACTTCATCGTTGATAGCGGTAGCCATAAGAACCTCATCTCAGTAGAGGTTGTCAAGCTGCTGGCCCTACTGACAACGCCACACCCACAACCCTACACCATTGGATGGCTCCGCCAAGGAAGCGATCTCTGTGTCAGCCAACAGTGCCGACTGTTGTACGACATCAAACCCTTCAAAGACGAGGTATTGTGTGATGTTTCTACTCTCGAAGTTTGTGATGTTCTTTTGAGCCAACATTATTTATGGAAACATCATATTGTATATGAGTCTAGGCCTCGTAGTGTTATTATTACTTTGAACAAGAAATTGTACAGGGTACCTGAGGTAGTCCCACCTAGTGCTATTTCCTTGATCTCTACCAAGCAATGCAGAAAGGTCATCTCTCAAACGGGGAAGTTTGTCTTCTTCATGATTCGCTCTCGGCATGAGCGAAAGATCACAACCACATCCAGGGTCTCTGCAGACGACCTCTCCACACAACAAAAGCAAGTAGATAAGGTCATCGAAGAATACTTGGATATCTTCTCCTCACCTACTGGGGTACCTCTGCACTGTCAGGTTAAGCACCCCATCAATCTGACCCCCGACGCACTGCTACCCAATGGGCCAGTATATCGCCGCTCTATGTTAGAGAATGAGAAGATCAAGTGATAGATCCAAGAACTTCTCCACAAGGGGCACATCCGTCCCAGCTCATCACCTTGCAGAAGCCCAATCGTGCTGGTACAAAAGAAAGATGGAACCTGGCGACTCTGCATTGATTACTAGGCCTTGAATAAAATCATAGTCAGAAACCGATACCCAATTCCCCGAATCGACGACCTCCTTGATCAAATCACAAGGCCAAATAATTCAGTAAGATTGATTTGAAGTCTGGCTACCACCAGGTCCCGATAGAACAAACATATGTATGGAATACCACCTTCAAGTCAAAGGAAGGCCTTTTTGAATGGTTAGTCATGCCCTTTGGTTTGAAAAATGCTCCAACCACTTTCATGAGGATGATGGACGATATCCTGCAACCATTCACCAATATGTTTATAGTGGTGTATTTGGATGACATTCTCATTTACAACAAGTCTTGGGAAGAACACTTGCAACATATTCAATAGGTTCCGCAACACCCTGCGACAACACAACCTATATACCAACTTGGAAAAATGCTTGTTCGGCATGGATAGGGTCCATTACCTGGGATACATCATTGATCATCATGGCGTACATGTGGATCTAGCCAAGATCCAAGTCATCCGTGACTAGCCAGCCCCAACCACACTCACTGAGCTTCAGAGCTTCTTGGGCCTTGCCAATTTCTACCGTAGGTTCGTGTTAGGTTTCTCCCATATTGCATAGGCCCTCAGTCAAATAACCAGGGGTGGTGGTAAGGAAAAATTTGCACGGGGCCGGTCCCAACAACAATCGTTCGATGATTTGAAGCAGCGTTTTTGTTCAGCCCCAATACTTTCACTACCAAACTTGCATCATCCCTTTGAGATCGAGACAGATGCTTCAGACTATGCTGTGGGCACCGTTCTCACTTAGCATGACCACCTCGTGGCTTATCATAGTGAGACACTATCAGATGCTGTCCGTAAGTAGCCTAATTATGACAAAGAAATGTACTCCATTGCGCAAGCCTTCCTCCAGTGGAGACATTACATTTTTGGGAAGGAGACAGTCATCCACACTGATCATAAGCCACTGCAGTTCATGTAGACACAAGGAAAATTACAGAATGACCGCCATCAAAAGTGGTTCAGATACTTACAACAATTCCACCTCAACATCAAGTAGAAAACATGAAGCACCAACCGCGTCACTGCTTGTCTCAGTAGACCGCCAATCGCGACACTCACCACTGTGCTATACTCTTGTGGCCATGAGACCTCTGGATGGCCCCAACTCTGTGAGACAGACCCAGACTTCGCCACCACCTACCAAATGTATAATTTCCATCTTCAGGATGGGTTGTTGTTTCGTCTGGGCCATATCTATGTTCCATCAAGCGAGCGAGCAAAGATGATATGGGAAGCCCACTATAGTTGGGTGGCAAGACACTTCGGTGTCAAAAAGATAGTGGCGATGCTACATAAAAGTTTCTACTATCCGAAACTTCGACAGGAGGTCAACAAGTATATCAGGTCTTGTAATGCTATTTCCAAACCGACCACTAAGAAACATGGTCTATACACCCCTCTTCCTACTCCTGACAGGCCATGGGAATCCATTTCAATGGACTACATGTCGGGCCTCCCGTCCACCAAGCGGGGAAATGACTGTGTTTTTGTGGTTGTTGATCACTTTTCTAAGATGGCCATTCTGGTTGTCTGTAAGAAGAGCATCACAACAGAAGCCACTGCCAAGCTCTTCTTTGAACGAGCCTGGGACATTTTGGAATCCCACAAACCATTGTCTCAGATCGGGACAGTCGATTTCTCAACACGTTCTGGTCGAGCCTCTGGTCACTACTCGACACCAAGCTCACCAAATCCATGACCTTCCACCCCAGATAGATGGCCAAACCGAGGTCGTAAATCGAATGATCGTGCATATCCCTCTCATGTTTAATTCCAAGCACCCTCACACATGGGATGAGAGTATGCAAAAGTCACGACCCCAGAAAGTTGATGTACTGACTTACCCAAATGGGGCCCACATGAATTTTGGCACTTCATCTCCTAGGGTTAGGTTTTTGGATGTCTAGGGATTTTGACACTCCTGTTTATTGTAAAAAGGCCTTTAGAGCCTCATTGTAATCATCTTCTTGCGAATGAGTGCAGTCGTCACATCTCTTCTCAAAGATAAGCCACCACCATTCCAACAAGCTTGTTTTCTACTGCATTTTACAGTTTCAACTTATTTCCTTATTGAATAGAAAACCAATTTTACTGTATCTCTGTTATTTTGTGTTAAGCATCCGTTAATAACTTGTAGTCATTTCGTTCTCCTCATAAAATCCAGATCATGGAACCTCCAGTTGAATATTAAATTATTTATCTGGATGGCAGTTGAAAATAAGATTCTATCCTGGGAAGTCCTACAAAAAAAGGTTGGCAGGGACTTGGTATTTGCCTTCTGTGCAAAAAAAATTCTGAATATATCAACCACCTATTCCTTCACTGCACTTTCACTGAGACAGTTTGGGCCATAATTTCATTTTTACTAAAAATTAAAAAACCTTGGGCTGGAACTTCCTTTAATGAATGTATAGTCTCCTGGATGAAGGACAAGTCTGTTTCAAAAAATCTGGCTGCTCTTACCTGTTGGTTTATATGGCTTGAGAGAAACGAAGTAATATTTGATGAGAAAGTTCCATCGGTATGTGAAGTGGTATATAAGACACTAGGAGCACTCAACACCGGGACACAAACACAAAAAATGAACCCAATAAGAATGTGCTCGATCACACAGATTGAGGGTTATACTATTGCATGTTTTGATGGGGCATCTATAATAGGTGGCCTGATATGTGGAGAAGGGGGGAGTCATTAAATTTCCAGAGTTGACTGTATACAGATGGTATATCAACTGAGGGGAAGGAACAAACACCAAAACAAAGTTAATGGGTGTATGGGCCACCCTTACACTTGCAAATCTTTGGAATATTCCAAAGTTACAGTTAATGGGGGAATCAAAGGTGGTTATAGATTGGTTAAATCTCAAAGGTAATTTACATGCTATTGACATCAAAGGATGGAAGCGCAGAACCAAGGATTTGACTACTTTATTTCAAGAAATTAGATTTCATCATATAATCAGGGAATTCAACAAGGAAGCAGATCGACTATCAAAACAAGCCCTCTTGGAACCAAAAGGTAGATTAACTTACTTCACTTGGGAAAGAGAGACGATAGGTCCACAATCTCATTTTTTTTTTTTTAATTCCACTTGTTTATGAGTCGGTTTAGGGTGCTGGATCATGGATCCAAAGTCTTTTGATATATTTTTGAGGAGACAAACTTTTAATATTTAGCATTAACTATGATATAGTGCTTTTTGTAAAGATCATTTTTGGATAATATTTAAGACACAATAGTGTCTAGATGGAGCCTTTTTGGATATGTGATAGAATAGTACTAGATAGATTAGCAGAGATCAACTTTGATCAAGAATTATTGTAGATGTAAAAAAAATTATACACTAATATAATTTTGAGTGAATTTTCTATTGCAAAAAGTGAAACTCTATATGTTTTTGCAAGAAGGTTGGATGTATAATGCATATTTGTTTAGAGAATATGTATAGGTTGGAAAATAAAAACTTTGTATTTTTCTTGGTAAAGAAGGTCGGTTGTAGAGTGCTTAAAAGCACCAGAAGTATGCTTTTCGAGGCTAGAAACATGTATATTCACCTTTATAAATATAAACGTTTTTTTCTTTGCTATATATATATATATATATATATATATATATATATATATATATATATATAT
>JASDQU010107804.1:182624-196036 GCA_032191745.1 Picea mariana
CAATCTTGGCTAAACTATTGGGGAATAATGGAAGAAACCATTTTGCAGAATAAAGATACTATTAAAAAAAATGTCAAATCAAAATTTAAGGAAAAAATGTGGTGTGATAAAGAGTTAGAGGAAAAAACAAAATTAAGGTATTATAAAGATGTAATCAACCTTAATCTAGAAGATCAAAATTATCTACCTGTTTTTCCAAGTGTAAAGAAAAAAATAAGCATTGCTAAGATAAGAAGAAATTCTCACGAGCTCCATAGTGAAACTGGGCGTTGGTTAATTCCTAAAACGCCATGGGATGAAAGAGTGTGTCACCTTTGTGACACTAAGAAGGTTGAAGATGAAAAACACTTTCTCTTAGATTGTTCAGCCTATACCCATATTATATCTCATTTTCAAAATATTGATCACACTACCAACCTTCCTAACCTCTTAACTCAACAAAAGTATGGTGATCTTGGAAAGCGTCTCTTAATGCTTTTCGAGCACAGAAACAAAATTCTAAAGAATCACAAGTAATCACTTACCCTCTTAAGGTCCGATAGACCAATTAGGTCTTAGTGGACGTTAATCATCATCATCAAATAAATGTATACGGAGAAGTGGAGTAAAGAGAAGACATTTAATACTAGGGAAAATA
Organism: Picea mariana; assembly: GCA_032191745.1. Lineage (NCBI taxonomy): Eukaryota > Viridiplantae > Streptophyta > Pinopsida > Pinales > Pinaceae > Picea > Picea mariana. The sequence continues at coordinate 183,262 of JASDQU010107804.1, forward strand.
TGTAATTTTAAAATTTAATATCAAAGCTAGAAATTATAATGAGAAATGTTTAAAATTAAAGGTAAAATACATGATATTAATAATAGAAAATTAAATTAATTAAATAATAAAAAAAACAAAAAAAAATTAAATAAATAAATAAAACAATTAAAAAATAAAGTATATGTATTGCAAAGTGAAAAAAATATAATAAATGTTAATTTAAAAATTTGAGAAAATAATAAGATATAGTGTATTTGAAGATGTTGACCATGAAATGGAAAGGATGTGATATTATAAAGAAAATAAAAAAGATTAGAAAGAAAAGAAATGTTTTTTCTTTATTCAATATGATGTTCAAAATATTAAAGGGGAAGATGTTAAATTGAATTTGGTTGGAGAAAATTATGATTATTTCTCTTAATCATCTAAGGTAAATCTAATTCAAAAATTTAAATCTAATTTTATTAATTAATTTATTTAATTTATATATTTGATTCCACAAGCGTAAGGAATTTGATAAACCTTTTGGTAAAGCAATTTAAGATCCATTTTATCTTTCACAGTATTGAAGATATTCTTTACTATTTTTTGAAGTTTAAAAATGAATTTTACATTATTTTTTATTAAAATTTTTGTCAATTTTATCAATGACACCATACTATATTTAGACTAGGATTTAAGGATCTTGATCTTGCTCAACTCATGCTCTAGGCTGAAAGAGGCTGGTGGCCTATCAATTTTTTTTATTTCAGGGACTGCAGGTTTAGATGGGGGAAACTGCTGAGCTTTAGATGACATACCTTTACTTGGATTTGGCTCGGGAGGAACTTCAGCTTGTTTGTTTTGGTCAGAGGTAGTGGTTTTGGGAGCCCCTGCTCTGGGCCTCAAATCATATTTTCTCTGGGGTTGGCCTTGAATAACTCCCTCTTCCCCTATCTGATTATCAAACTGATTTGACATTTGTGCTACCTCATATTCTTGTTGTGTTAAGTGACTGGTATAAAAATCTGTTTCATTGAAAAGTAAAACAACAATATTATCTACACCATCACTGTCTACATCTATCTCCTCAATCTGAATGTCTTGGAAAAGTTGTGCTACCCTTTGATCATCAACATTCCTCCTTTATCTTTGCATTATTTGAGGGGCATCATTAGGCCTTCTAAACCGGTTTGGATTTTTATTCCCAGCCATTTGAAAAGCTCTGTTTGGTTGCTTAGATTCCCATTTCAACTTAGCTATTTCAGATGTCAAATCCTTCGAAGTTTTGGTCATTTCATCAAGTTTGGGATCAGACGTGGCTGGGCTAGAGGAGGCAAGGGGAATCTTCTCTACGTTTCTTCTTGTCCTTATCATATCTAGTCTTTAACATGTCTAATTCCAATATATTGGATTCAACCTCAATGGATGCTTCCTGCATGGACAACAAGGTGGTGGATCTTCTCTCCCTCAGCAAAAGGGAGAACTCTACATCAAATGCATTGGCATAAGTGATTTTGGTAGAGGCTTCAGTGGGTTTGATATCATCTGGGATTCTACCATACATCTTATTGAATCTCCGGGTGAAGTCCGAAATAGATTCACCTTTCTTTCTCTTTAGAGCCCCAAATTCAATGATGTAGTAGAGATAATCTCTCCTATCTCCCCAATGCTTTATGAAAGCTTCATCTAGAGCCTCAATATCTGTGATGGAGGCTAGAGGAAGACCCCATAACCATTTCCTTACTTCCCCATCCAGACTCTGCACAAACAACCTCATCCACACATCTGCATAGTCAATGTTAAAGTTGTCTGCAAAGCTGTAGAATGCTACCAAATGTTCCTCAGTAGTGACATCACCTTCCCCATTATATCTTGGTAAATATTTCATGTAATCTGTGGCTGGGAGTGCATGTAAGCCTACAGGCAGAACTAGGGGTGCATATCTGGCAACAATTATGACATCCATCCTGTTAGCATCCATTGTTTGGGGAATATGAATCTGAAGATTTATGGGAGTTACAGGGGTGGATGCTCGACTGGGTGATGAAGCAGAGTTAGGAGTTGAAGATGTCTGAGGTTCCTTGGAAGTGTGATTCTCAGGGATAGCAAATTCAAGCTTCTTGTGATGATGAAGATAAGTAGACTCTTTGGACACAACTTTCCCCTTGAGGGGGGAGGTATATCTTTGAGCTATGGTGGATTTTCTTAGTTTCCTTTCAGTCTCTGAGACTACTATGTCCTTCTCAGGGTTAGGATGAGCCTTGGTGGCTTAGATGTGTTCAGATTTGGATACGTTGAGTCCTTTTCTGGGCGCCAATATTTCTTTCGTAAATTCTACTTAGTGGAGTCGCCAGGTGAAATATGGCGGTCTGTCTGTGTCTGATATTTGTTCACCATCAAAGGTCAGATCTATTCAATGTCGTTCTCCTAGGGAAATATATTTCTTTACTCCGCTCCTCGACAACAGCGCTAGAAGATGTTGGTCCTAAAGTTTGCACCTAACTGCTAAAGGGCAGAGCTAGGCCACCTCAAGTTTAGATAGGTTGATTTTTAATTTGTTGGTCAGTTAGAGGGTTGGTTTTACCAAGACAAGAGCATGGTTGGGTTGGAAAAATGATATGGATGAGGGTACTCCTTGGATGGTGGCACAAAAATGATAGACATGTGAGATAATAGAATATAGAACACAGGGAAACAACAAACCATTCAATGAATAACCTGTTGCAAGAAGTTTAATACTTAAAATATCATTTAAAGACATTAAACATGTATCTAAACACAATTACTCCCACATGTTGCAATAAAAATGAATCTTCACCAAAGCATTAGTTGTTTTACAGGTTGCATATTAGTAAAGATAAGTTATACAATAACTGAAGGAAATGAAATGTACTTCGCACAAATCAAAAACTGGATTCAAGATAAGATAAAAACACATGAATATTTGGACAAAACACACTGTCATCAAAAGTATATGCACCAAGTAGAGAACTTTAATTCAAGCAGAGAACATGTTCAACTAGTTTGATGTATTGCTATCCTTCCCCCAAAACTGAACCTGCAAAACATACAAAAAATGCCTATTTATCAGAGTTGCAAAGGCTCTTGTCCATCTAGGACTGAGGCTTAAATCTACCATATATGTCGTTAAACAACTTATTAACTTCACTAAACACTGGCTGGAGTCTCTTAATGTATACTTTCAGCTTGACTTAAATAAAAGGAGTGGTTCTTATCACACAAAAAAGACCGTTGATTATGCCTTAATCTAAAAGAATCCTGCAATTAAATAACTGAAAACTACTACTGTCAATGAAAGTGGAGTGATGCATGCGCTGGAATGAACTGAGATTTGACATAAAAAGACTAGGAGCGACATAACTAAGTTCTACATTGAGCACTAGCATGCACGCTGTTTGAGGCCACTTGAGACAACTGAAAGTATTTGCCATGTCCCCCCCCACTTATCTCTTGGAGAACAAAAGCAAGTCATGTTGCGCTTTTCTGGAGTTTGGACTTGTAGTCTCCCCATTCCTGTTTTGGCGCCCCTTTTTCAAACCTTTAAAATATGAAATAAATGTGGGTGAGCTACTTTAGAAATTCGACATTTGAAGGTTTCAGAGCGCAGAGGATGGATATCCTCCAGAGGACAGAACCCCCCGAAGTCGTTAACCAACACTAATCACTTATTAACCCGAGATTACCTTTAACCTTCAAACTTAATGACATCGGGACTTCAGAAGTTCATCCATTTGGTGATTTCGGCCTATGCTGAGTTGACAAACTCCTGAAGCGGTAGGGCCTGAAGTGACGTGGTGGTCTGATGTCATATGATGTCACGGCTGCTGACGTGCCACATAAGGCGAATGACATGTGTCACTAAAAAATGAGTGGATGATGGGACCCAAATGACCATAAATGAGTGCCACGTGTCAGGGCCAGATGGAAGCCATGTGTCTCCACGGATGAGAGCCATGTGTCAGGGCCAAATGGAAGCCACGTGTCTTCACGAATGAGTGCAACGTGCTTTGGCACTTCGGGCTTCGGGAGTTTTAGATTGTGAAGCATGAAGATTTCTTGAAGTAGTACGGGCCCGAAGTGACGTGTCTCAGAAGGAGAATGACATGTGATTCGACACTTCAAAGCTTCAGAGGCTTCGACAATTCAACGTCTAGACACTTCAGAAGATTTGAACCAATGGAAAATTCAGATGCCTGAACGCCGAAGTCCCAGAGTCATTACTGTTAAACTCCGCGTGAGTTTGAGACTCTGAATGTGTGAGAGTCATTGATCTACATTGACTATTGGATCTCCACCATTGAATATTTGACCTGTCTGTTTGGCTTAAATTCTAAGCCCGAAATGGACTGCTTTGATTTGCTTCCTTTTTCTGCAGAATCTTACTGAGCTTACAAAGGACTTGTTGGACTTGGATGTCTCCCGCACACACAAAAGACTAGGTGGATCTGCTACATGCTCAATTAGTGGCAAATATGATGAAAAGTATTTCAAACTCAAACCAGAGCATGAAATCACCCTTCAAGAAAGAGAAAAAAGATGGTGCAAAATAAGTAGAGACAAGCAGGGGCCATGAAGCTGAGTGATTAAATAATTTAGAATAAGCTAAGAAAACAACCACAAAACTCAGAATGGTAAAGGAGGGAAAAGGGCAGGAGTGAAGATCTAGGTTACAACATCAACAACTGGTTTGCTTATTTATTTTCTTTGAGGAAGTAAAGGAGTTAAAGGTAATGCTCCGATTTGCCGGGCTTAAGCGCCAGTGATTCTTCTGAACTTATTTAACTATTCGTGGGGAAGAACGTAAGGTATTTCAGGGCACATGTGTTCTTCCTCTTCGCTTTGATTCGAGTTACTCGTTTCGAGTGTACTTTCTGTATGTGGGCTATCTTGAGAGTGACTAGCTATGCATGTGGGATGTTTTGAATCTATAGGATTTGCAGAATATTTTATCAAAAATATTGTTAGCCATGCATTCGTTCAGGCCCTCCTTTTAGAGACAATTCTATATGTGGGCTGTCTTGAGAGTGACTAGCCATGCATGTGGGATGTTTTGAATCTATAGGCTTTACGAAATATTTTATCAGAAATATTGTTACCCATGCATTCATTTAATCCCTCCTTCTAGTGCCAATTCTGTTGAGGGGTTCGAGATCCCTTTAACTCAACAATAGGATCCAAACCCGCCTAAGAGGTCCAATTAGACTCGTAAGCGTTTGATGAATGGTAAGGTTATCCAGATTCGTGATGTGGCTGGAATTATCGATGGGATTTAATCGTGATTGACAAATATCTCTTCTCTGTTAATCCTTTCATTAGGCTATGCATTTCTCTTTTTGGTTCTTTTCTAACGTTTATAACAAAATAAAGATATAGCTTTAAACTAGATGATAGAGGGAAGATAACTATGTGTTGGGGGGAAGGCTGGGTTGCAGGATAACCTTTATACCATAGCATGCAGACGAAGAAGATATAAACTACTTCAAACTTAGCTTTAATACCATTTTTATTAGTAGATATTCAACATTGTCTAAGATAACATTCAGCGAAAAAAGATATACACGTGACAATAAGTTAATGCAAGAAAAGTAATTTTCAATGCTCTATTATCAATCATAGGTTAACACAATTGATTTATATTCATCAACTAGAATAAAATAAATGTTACAACATCACGAGATAACTTTAAATAACAGATAAAATAACTCTTACTCAATACAACAACAAATATTGAATCCAAAGACAGAGATAATCCCCCTTGGTCCAATCACATTCATGCCTCAGATGAAAGAAGTGTCTTTGGTTCTAAACAAAACTTCTTAATTAAAATAACTTGCACATAAATAGTTCTCTTAAAAAAATTCAGAAAAAGTCTTTCTCTCTAAAACCATCGACCCTATATGTAAGGTTGATGTCCTTATTTATAACAAAAAATAACTAATCTAAAAATATCTACTAAAGTTGTGTTAAGTTAAGAAAACTCCATGTGGAAGACTTTATCTATCTGTTCTCTTTTGCTTCATCGGGTGGTTTTACTGAAGTGGATTGTTTCTCTCGTATTCTAACCACTTGAAGAAGATATATTCGCATGTATTTGCATATGAGAACCTGTGTTGATCCATAGGGGCAGAGAGGACCTCCTTTATCTCTACTGCTCATTCCTTGTACTTGATTATCTTGACACTTAAGTGTTTTAGGACCGCAAGAGCTTTAATCGGAGGTTCCATGAACTTCTTCACTTGACCCGAGATCATGGTTGAGATCTGCGAAATCTCCACTTTCCATGCATGGTCTTTCTCTTCATGTTGTTTAACTATGTCATGCAAATCGATGAAATCCTCCGGTGGACCAAATTATGGTAGGTCAATGTTCCTCATTTCCCGATTGATTTTCTCCCAACTTTTCTCACACTCCCCATATTTATTGAATTTTTCGCTGAGGTTCCTTGGCCATGCTTACCCAATGTTCAACTGCCTTCCTTATTCGGGGGATGTTGTTATCCATCAACACCCAGATGCCATGCTCTTCTATATCTATGCCCTTATGCACTTCACTGATGTAGTCTATCCATTCTAAGTCTTGATGTGCCTTTTCATACCATCGATTCATGTCTTTATATGTTTCCATCCCCATGAGGGTATCTTATTGGAAATAAACTATGCGAGAGGTGAAGAGATCTCTTTCATTTGTGAATTGTGCATACATTTCTCAGAAATCACTCTTTAGGAGTACCACTGCCTGTGTTGAATTTTGGTAATATTTTGCTTGATGTCGCAGATGGTCTAGTTCTTTCTTCATGGCAACTACCTCCCTTTCATCCCTTCTTTCCCCGTCTAAAGTAGCATCGGTTATGGCCATACCTTCTCTGATTAGCTTATTCATATTGGAATTTTCTGTGTTAAACATCGTTTCCTTTGTGGTTATGAGAAGTGTGCTATTGAGTGTGAGTTCCTTTTCTTGGTTGTTCTTCTCATCACATCTTTCCTTTTCCTATCATAATAAATTTCATGTATATCATCGATTTCATATACTAGTTTAGGAATCGGTTGATCTCCCCAGGACATAGTACTTCCTAGGCTTCCTGCCATATAAAGATGTTCCATGGTAGGTTCTTTCAATTCCTTAGCAGGGGAGGTTTCTGTATGCTCTGGTGATTTGGCTTTCGACTGGTCCTCATCGGTTGATGAATTATTTGTCCTAGCTGGGGAAGTAGGTGAAGGATTGACATTAGTTGGGAGTTCGGATGTTGAGGTGTCGATTTCTGGCTGCTCCATTTCTTCTTCTTGTTCACCAGCAACCAAGTCATTCTTGGAGCTATCATTCTAAGGCTGAGTTCCCAATTGATCGAGAAATTTAGTGTCTAGAGTGCTCCTAGCCTCATGGTCTCCTTCCTGGAGATTTGGGATCAAAAAATCGGAAGCTGGAGCAAATGTTTCCCCTTGTTCTTCCTCCTCTATGATTGGTACCGAGGTTATGCATGGTGCCTTTGAACTTTCCTCATCGTCATATATGGAAATTAAGTCTATGAGGACAATAGGAATACCCATTCCACTTGATGCTCTTGATGTCCTTCACTGAGCTGTAGTAGTCACCGATGATCCTTCCTGTGGTGACATAGGGATGGGGTTTTCTTGATCAGTGGTTTCCTCCAGTGGAATTGTCTCTGATCCATTTAGCTCTTCTCCATGATTGATTGTGTCAGCTAGGGTAATCCTTAAGGGTTATATCAAAGGGTTAAGTGGGGGATCTTCTTCTAACCTTTGCATAGCTCTTTGGGCTTATTCTAGTAACAATATCCCCCTCCTTCGTTACTCTGCTGCTTCTAATTCTCTGTTTTCTTCTCTTACCTTGAGGGCTTCTTGAGTTGTTTTCTTTATTGTATAAACTTGCTCATCCATAGACATTGCTTTGAATTTGGTCATGTTTGGGTTAGCCCTTCTATGGAGCACTTCCGCCCAGTGTTGGGCACTCTCTATAAATATTTCATCTTCAAAACTATCATGAGCATATGGCCAATAGGAGGATACCTGCGACGCATGCTGAGAACTAAAACCTTTGGATCGTGATTACGAAAGCGGCCTATGGGGAACCAACACTCAAGCTGATTTAACCCTTCTTGTTTCGCCTGTGCAATGTCTTTGACTATACAAAATCCTATATGAAAACCATAGGGAATGAAAGCTCTCTTCTTATCCTTTACCAGGGAAGCATTAGAACCTTGTAAAATGGTCTGGTAACAAATCTCTCCCAATATGAGATGATCCAGGACATGAATGAGGAGTAGGTGGGTTGCACCAGTAGCTCGGAACACTCTGATATAGGTACTTGTCTCTTCAAAGTACCAATGGACAACTTTATCTATCATCTTTTTGGTTGCCATCGAAAGCCTAGGGCATTCCTTTCTAAAGATAATGAAGTATATCTTGGCTATGAACCCATCACATATCATGGCATACGGTATTTTGTACCTATTCTCCCATAAGATACTAAAATAAACATGTACATGAAATTCGACAATATGCCATCTTGAATTCATACTTGCGAAAACATTTCTTGCACATATTACGTCTAGCAGATAGGATGCCATGTAGAAGATTGGAACTTATCCTTCCTTTAGTGTCTGGGACTGTAGGAGATTAATACTTAGATATTTGGAAATAATAGATCCCCAATTGAAACTACTCCCAGAAATCGCCATGGAACACGCCAAGGGAATCCAAGCTTCTGAAAATTTTGAGCATTCCTTTTCTCCATATAATCGGAAAATCAAAGCCATTAAATACATGTAGGGCTCTTTGAGATTTACCATGTTGTACCAGCCAATGTTTCTGTTCGTGAATTTTTTGTCTTCTTTCCACCATGAGGCTAGTAACCTGTTGGTGTCATGATACTCATAAAATATTACCACAACATCTATGTTTAACCTTTACTCTAGGTCCCTGATTTTATAATACTTTTGTACTTCAACTGGAAGGAAAAAAACAACACATTCTCCCTCAACATTGTTTATCGTGCATTTCATTATGTCTTCTTGGTCGATTATCCATCCTAAGATTTCAATGCAGGGAAGAACTAAGGTCCAACAAGCCACCCTGTGTAGATATGATTTCTTGATGTTCGGGAACACTTGATCATCCAATATTCTGATGTCTAAGTTGCTGTGAGGTGTGAACTCCGGGTAATCCTCCTGACTAATTTTTCTATATAGGTCTCCCCAATGCGGGAGTAACATTTTAGATCCAGTGCTTGCCTCTGTGTCGTTGAACGCTAGAGGTTGGGTAAACTCCTTTTTGGTAGATTTGCAGATAACTGATTCCATATTTGAGACAAAATAAAGCTTTCTTGCAACGCCCAGTGTGGACCATTCATCGACCTCTGGTTCCTTCCTCTTGGGCATTCTTGGAGAGTGCCTAATCGTTGGCTTTCTTTGAGGCATTTTTCTGCAGAAAAGAAAAAATTATAATGAGCTACCAATCAACCATGACAAGTGTCATTGACGCAATTAAAAGTGCAGAAATGACAAAGACAATGCTTACCTCTTGCTTGTAAGAAATTAACCTGGTCTTACTGATAATAAAAGTTAGAGAGCAGGCTTTAACCTCCTCGATGCTTTCTCTTGATCCTCCGTATGCTTTGGGGAATAAGTGATTTTTGAACAAAATACCATGTTTGGGTATGACCTTGTAAATTTAAACGGAAAGTATACTTACCTTGTCGCATCAAGTCTTAAATTCGGGAGTGTAAATGCAATTTGCACAATCTATCATAGAATTCACATCATGCTTATGATGAAATGCAACGCAGGAGCGGGTTACTTCGTAGTTCATCGACGAATTCAAATTTCGATCATTGGTCGGCGCTTGGGGTTGTGGTATAGGTTACAAGAAAATTTAACTTTATCCATCAAATCACAAAACCTGTCTAACCTCAGCTGGGGGTGTCCCATCAAATTACCAAGCCTTTTCGTGTTCACAAGAAAATAGTATGATCGGCGTTAGAAAAATAACAAGGTATTTTGAATGGAACAAGAGCATGGATCAACTAGGATTTTCAGTGTAGAATGATGAAGGTTTGATGAAAAACCCCGGTTTTTGGTGACCTATCAGTCTGCCTATATTTAATGAGTGAATTGGCGTCGACAATTTTTCTTAGACATTGTTTCATTGATACCTTTAGGAAAAATTTCTTACGCCGACCAAAATTGTCGAACAATGCTGACATGGAAATTATGACATGGAAGTACAAATATGACATGAGGAACCTCAAAAGACGACACATGGAAAAGACTGAGTCATACAGACTATTTACACAGAAAAGACATGTGGATGTTGATTTTGACCTCTATGTGAGAAACATTTTTTCGTCATCGGTGATTTTCTTTAGACATGCATCCCTGACTACAATGACCTATCCTGCTGATGCAGATGATGTAATGGTGATGGATGATTCATGATGGTTAATGTTTCACAGTTTCGTCCCTCAGAGTTCGTTGATGCCGAAAATGTATTGACGATCGACGATTTGTTATGGTTATCCGTATTTGTGATTTATATCTTGGATCTTGTCGATGTTGAAAATGTATCGGCAATGTTAAAGAACTATACTATAGACCAGAATTTTCCGATCAATGACTGTTGAAAATTTTTAAACCGTGTACATTTTAGGCCCTTCATGCCATGTTACCAAAAAAAATCAATACGTCAATAACTTCAAACCAAGCAAGAATAATCGATAACAAGACTCAATAACAAAATATAAATCCATCCATCCCACAACACTTACTCTGATTCAAAAATGATAAGTGGTACCCAAAAAGAAAGAAATTTCGCAAAGTCTTTTTCGGGTGTGTTGAGTGCTCAACACAATTGACATGCAAATCGAGGTGACACGAAAAATGAGGCAAAAATGCGACATGTTTCCCAAGGAATGGGATACCAAGATTTTCTACCGAGCCTTCTTCAAGGGTTGACGTAAATGAAAACCAACCCAATTAATCAACAATTGCCCACTTTGGAATTGATGGAAACACTTTGATGCAACACCGAAGTTACTTCTCCCCTTGTGACCATCACTCCCCATGAAATCATGCCTCGATGCTCTCTCCAAAAATTTAACTCTCTCTGCATGCATCTTAATAGTCTCTCCCTCTTTGACATCAATGGCAAAGGTAACTTCCCATCGGGGCTGCTCCCCTTGACTAAACTGAACTGTCCATGGGGATGCTCCCCCTGACTGAACTCTCCCCAAACTGAACTGTCCTCTTTATGGTGCTTCCTCATGTAGATCTAAGACATATAAGATAATCATTCAAAATCATTCCTTTTATAGTGGAAACTACTCCGAGTCTCTATCGAAGATACTCAAAATCTTCCCTTAGAAGCAGTTTTGTAAAGATATCTGCAATCTGTTCTTTTGTTCCCAAATATTCAACTCTAATGTTATTCTCTACTACTTGTTCCTGTAGAAAGTGAAACTTGATTGGAATGTGCTTCGTCTTGGAGTGCATCACTAGATTCTTTGATATACTTATGGTGCTTGTGTTGTTGCAAAATATCAGAATGGGATCTGTTATCACCCCATAAATTATGGGAATCAACTTATGACTCGGATGTTATTGATATTATCTGTATCTAGTGTTCCTATTGGAAATTGATTTTTCATTTTGCAAAAAGAAAAAGAAAAAGAAAAACAAAAAGAAAAAGAAAAAAGAAAAAGAAAAAGAAAAAGAAAAAGAAAGAAAAAGAGGGCAAAAAAGAATTGAAACAAAAGCCCCATGCAATAACAGTGACCTAGTCATACCTTTCAAGCACGACTAAGTCCTTTTAAATTTTCAATGTTGATAGGTTAGTGAATACATCTGACCAGACCATCTAATCCTGTTCAGATAGCCCCTAGGTTAGAATTAGTGAATACATCTGACCAGACCATCTAATCCTGGTCAGATAGCCCCTAGGTTAGAATTAGTGAATACATCTGACCAGACCATCTAATCCTGGTCAGATAGCCCTTAGGAAAAATAATATCTTAACCCAACTGTTTAATCTGGGTTAATTGTCTTGTGAGGGTAGGATAGAATGTAGATTAATTGCTTTGATTGCCTTGCCCAAATAAAGCAAGATGGATAAAGATGTTACCCTATAACTCTAGTGCCTAAGTGTAGTTGAAATGATGTCCCCTTGGTGGTGTTTATGAGAAAAATCGAAGAAAAACCCATAAAACAAGTCTATCCTAAGTTTTTCCCCCAATATATGTCACCCTGCTCCTGCTTTATGCCTCAAACATCTTCAACGGTCCAGATCAAGGTAATTGAATCAACGGCTCTCATAGCATTCCGAACCCCCCGCCCGTTCTGCCTTTAACGGAAAAGGGGAGGGTCCGAAATCGGCGATAACGTAGGCGCTGATCTGGACGGTCCAGAACAGAGCGCGCAAATCCACGGCTCACATTGGATTCCGGACCCCCCCATCCATTCTGCCTTTAACGAAGGGGGGGGTCCGGAATTGAAAATAACGCAGGCGCACATCTGGACGGCTCTAAACTGAGTGCTTAAATCAACGGTTCACATTGAATTCTGGACCCCCCCCCTTTGTTCTGCCTTTAATGGAGGGGGGGGGGGTCCGGAATTGGTATTAAAGAGCGAGCAGAGATCTGCGGTCAGAAATCCAGCGCGCAGATCAACGGATCGTGGTGGATTTCGGACCCCCCTTGGTATTCTGTCTTTAGTCAAAGGGGGGGGTCCGGAATGAATCTTCCTTACGGTGGGCCCCTTGTTACATGTTTCGTCGCCCTATTG
>JASDQU010107804.1:196086-208778 GCA_032191745.1 Picea mariana
AAATCAACGGTTCACATTGAATTCTGGACCCCCCCCCTTTGTTCTGCCTTTAATGGAGGGGGGGGGGGTCCGGAATTGGTATTAAAGAGCGAGCAGAGATCTGCGGTCAGAAATCCAGTGCGCAGATCAACGGATCGTGGTGGATTTCGGACCCCCCTTGGTATTCTGTCTTTAGTCAAAGGGGGGGGTCCGGAATGAATCTTCCTTACGGCGGGCCCCTTGTTACATGTTTCGTCGCCCTATTGGTTCACGAGTCCCATCCTCCACATGCTGTCTGACACCCCGCCGCCCCTGGACGTCATCCTCCACTAAGTCCACTTGTCCCACTTGCTCCCAGATCGAAGTGCCATCCCATAACTGCTGTCAGTCCACGTTGTCAGTACCATAACCCCCTTCATTCATGGACAGCCTCCTTTGGTGACTTTTACCCCCAATCACAAACCTCCACGTCAGTCGTTTGTATACTCTGGTCACCGTCACCTGCCATATCACCCCAAGTGGCCCGTTGTCCATTTATAACGGGATAACATACCCGTTGTCACGTTGATCATTTTCCCGCGTCCGACTGACCCATTTTCGAATAAAACTGCCGTTTCCCTTTGTATTCGTTATTCATCCATCGCGCCATAAACCTCCTATTCCTCCATTGCTCCCACCTCTTTTTCACCTACAGTCAGTCGACCCCACTAACGCATTGTTTGTTGCAGGTACAGTTGCCGAAATGGTGTCTAAGACAAAGCAAGCTGAAGAGGAAGAGAATCCGTTCGTCCCTCCTCCGGTCGACCTGGATAAAATCCCTCTGGTTGACAAATACCACTTGATAGCGGACACTATATGCAGTTTTGACTTCTCTGATCTAAAGTCATGGCTCCGGGAAGTCTTCCTCGACTAGAGTGACAAAATTGGGCTCTGGGAGTCCAATTTACCCTTATATATGTTCCCCCAAATTCACCATTTCCCCGAGTTTGCGCTCAAGTGCCAAGCTCACTACGTCCCTGACCAGAAAGCCATTTTTTCTTCATCTGTGGACGTCCTCTTCTTCATCACCCCAGAGGATATCGACCAGATGATGTAGATAACTCGCCCGAAATCTGCGGCCCCATTCGACCTAGAAATCCTCACCGAGCTTTATCAAAGGATGACTTTCCCTCAGAGAGCTCAGATAGTTGAGCTTTTCCTCCCCACTTCCGCTCCGCTCCCATCCACCAATCCCCCGTACCCCTCTTCTTTGTTTTCCATTAAAGGAAATCAAATTATCTCTTCCTTGTGTGCCCTGCTTGGGTACTATTCCGATCAATGGGTAGATGAACCCATCCTGGGTTTTCTATCTATCTTCTCAAATGAAGAACAACCGACCACGCAGTTCAACTACAACGCTTTCCTAGCCAATAACATTCATGAACAATTGGTGAATTTTGCCACAGAGGGCGTGTTCAGGTATTTGTCCATTCTGGCTTACATGTTCGTCTACTTCCAAGCAGACAGGTTCAATTTCTCCATGCAGAAGATGGACGCCGACGGGAGGCCACAGCCGGTCACAGCATGGACTTCTCTTCTGAGACGCAATTCTGTCGAACACGACTTCACAACGTTCATCGATCAGTTTTACCACCCTATGGTAAGTATGTTCAGTGGCATGCCTGAGCCACGGGTAAATGACGAAGTCCGGAGAATTCTACACCTCACGGACAATGCGAAGACCGGAGACTGGTACTTGTACCAGAATCACTCTGAGATCCGAGTCTATGGGTGCGAGTTGGCACCATACAAGCTTCCGAGATATATACCGGTAAGAATTTTCGCATTGGAATATATTAGACAAATTATGAATTCTGATGATATTCAATTTGTTTCCCTTAAAAAGAAGCAACAATTGCGGATTAAAGGGCAGATAGGCTCTTTCATCTGTAATAATAGAGGCGCGGGTGATGAAGCAGGAAAAATGTTAAGGAAAATGAAATTCCTTACAAGTTTCACTTGGCATTATGATCCCCGCGGGATCATTTCTGAGATGAGAGTAAAAAATAAGAATGCCCCATATGCGCATGAGCCTAGGCCGGAAATCGAGAAATTTGCTAATCAAACAGAATGGGAGCCTGATACTTTGGAGGATGTGGAACCAGCTGTCGGGATGGAAAGGCAGGTACCCTCAACGAGCGCACAACCCACTGCCACACCTCAGAATCCCAAGGAAAAGAGGCCCCGACAGGAATCATCTCCTCCTGTAACAAAAGTGTCGTCGGAGGAATTTCAAATTCACTCCAAGAAGTCGAAGACAGTCTCAACACCCGGTACAACAGTAGAAGCTACCACATCGACTACCACAGTGACCACCACTGGGGCCAAACAATTCAATTTACCTTTCGGCTCTAGTCAGCTTAAGGAAATTGCATTAAAATCCACAGATTCTCCCTTAGATACTCCACCAAGCAAGACTAGGCCCAAGTTGGGCATTTTTGAAAAATATGACTTGATCAAGAAGAGGAACCAGCCACTCACCAGCATCACTTATGCATAGTTCCAGAAGCAGTCATCCACATCCCAACATAGACTTCTTTCAACATTTGATACAGAAAAGGGTAGGATGCATATAGCGTTCCTCCAAGCACAAGTGCCTGATCCCAAGGTAATATCTGATTACAAGAGGGCCACATTTGAGTTTCAAACAAAAGATGTGCATCCGACAGATCAGATGGATCTGCACAAGCAAATGGGGAAAATGATTTTCCACACTTTGGCCCATGCTTCAACTTCTGCATCAAAGTATCAGATAGCTTTGAACAATGCCCAGACCCAACTTAAGTTAGAAAAATTGTCTTCTTTTGCAAAGGACAATAGGATAAAGACGTTGGAGGAGCTGGTCCTCAAGATCGGTTACGACCCGACGAACGTCAAGGCCGCCGAAGAAATGATTAAAAAGAAGAATGCTGACATAGCATCATTGAGAAAACAGCTAAAGCTCCCTCCCACAGAGGACCCACAGGCCAAGGAAATAGCTGAAAAGGAAGGGGAAAAGGATGAGATGCTGAAATTACTCCTGGAATAGAATGCTCAATTAAAGGAGAAGGAGGCAGAGATGGAGAGACTGCTCAAGGAGAAAGAGCAGGCAAAGCCAATGGAAGGCATTCCATTGAGTGCCATCCCAATTGCAGGATTGAGCACAACAACGGTGACGGTCATTCCATCTGCAACAACAGTACCCCTACCAGAAGGAGCAACGGACCTGGCCAAGTCTATGGAGAGAATGAACCTGCAAGAATCAGAAATCAGTAGACTCAAGAAAGAAGTGGAAAATCTCCAAGAGCTTAAGACTTCTTTCCAGATAAGTCTATCCAAAGAGAAATAGGTGAATGAGCAAATGAAGAAGGAGCTGCAGCAACTCCAAATGCAGACAATGGCAGGGAAGACCTTGGCCGAGGTCAAAGAGCTTGTGTGGACTAATATTTCTAAGTCCATGAATGAAATTTGACCAATGGTTCAAATTATGTTTGAACAAAATGAGTTGCTTGAGAGGAGCAAGCAGGCAGTGGAGAAAATCAAAATGGAGCTGGGAGACATGCCAGCGCAAGCTAATGCAATCATAAGATTCCTGAATTTGAAGACCAGGGAGGAACTAGAAGAATTGAAAATTGAAGACAGGATAGAAACCATATTGGAAGTAAAAAGAGTTCTGACCAAAAGAGGTCTCATGATTCAGCTTGAGGAGAAGATCCAAGTGATGGATCAAGGAGTGAAAAAGTTTTTCCACAAGATAGATGCTCTGCAAAGGAAGGGCCTGCCTGGTATGAAGGTCATAAATGACAAATTGATGACACTCCCTGATTATAAGAAAAGGTTGACCGAAGTGTCCAAGGACAGTTCTAAGTTCGCAGGAATACAGGGAAGCATCACAGGAAGAGCATTCATGGATGCCTTGCAGTTGGATATTAGTATCCAGCATGAAATTAAGCACATTTTCGTCATCAAGCCTACATTTGCTAAGTACACAGACATGGACGAAGTGTACCGGAGGTTGCTCAAAGTGACAGTGCCAGGTCATATCCGATGGGAAGAACTGTGCGATCTACTAGGTTAGTAGATGAGCTGTCGCTTCCAGTCAGCTGTCCTGTCAGCAGAGGTTGCGGAGGCACCTCACCAACGACCTACCCAGAACTTCAACATGCAGTTGTAATGAGTCATCAAAACAATTTTGATTAGTTAAGTTAGTTAGTCTAAAAATAGCATGCACGTCCTGATCAGTTATGACAGGAACGTTTGTATTTTTGAATTATAAATACTCCATCTTTTGATGTATTGAGGGTTGTTGATTTGCACACCCTATTGCTATCAAGCTGTAACATTTTTGAAGAGATCCACCATTAATAAAGAAGAGGCATTTTACAGGATTCTTGCGCATGTTCACTGGTGAAGTGATTTTCTTAGTCAAATGTTTCCTTGCTCTGTAATCATCTTGTTTTTCTATAACTAATCTTTACGAATAGCGTTATGTTGTAGTATTATCTCAGATACCCTGTTTCCGATTCTAGAGATTTTAATGTTCATCTTCTAAATGTCTTCAATTAAGAGATTCTTAAGTGCTTGTTAATTGGAGTTATTTTCCTTATCTTTTCTCCTGTCCATCACTTTAATTATTAAAGATCCAGTGAGTGTGTTATCTCGCCTTGTGAAAGATTTCTTCAGCGTTTCTGGTTGTATCTCAGATTTATTAAATACAGACCCCGTAGCCCAATGGATGTGTAGTTTGTCTCAACCAATTTCAAAAACCCTTTACAACAAAACCGACATTTTCTATAGCTAGCCTAATATCTTAATTCAAAACAAAGCTAAATTATATAGAGAGATCCCTCTCTGAAGCTGAAAGGGCTAGATCCCAGCTTTAAAAGTGGTTGGTTAAGGTTACCTTTGTAGATTTCTTCTTTTTTCAACCTCTAGAAAATTTACCAAGTGCTAACATAAATGGCGACTCCACTGGGGACGAACTGAAACTGACATCTCACGACTTCTTTCCCCTAAAGAAAGTTTGACTCTGAGGAGAAAGTAATGTTTAGAGGTTGATTAACTCTGTACATATTATTCTCAGTATCGTTCTTAGAACCTCTTGCTCCTTTATGACTGTCCTTGCAGCAGTACAACCAAATATCGACCCCGGACTAGCAAATCAAACTCATATCGCGTCGAACCTTTTGACTTAATCCTCAAAACCGCCAATAACCGGGAAGAACTCCAACGTTCATGGGAAGCCATTGAACGAGACATAGCTGCTTAGGAACAATTGGAAGTGAGATGACGTCAACGTAGGAATCTTCCTTAGTTTGCTTTCAACATAAAATAAAATAATATATATATATATATATATATAAAAACCCAAAAAGAGTTCTGGCTCCTAAAAAAGTCCACACTCGATCTCATCCAGACCCTGAACCCTCAACAGCGGTAGATAATCCTGAGCAGTTGTTGAAACGAAAGACCTTAGCTACCTGTTCAGCGAGTCATTTTCCTCTCCATAGGTCTCCTTCTTTTTCTGGAGGACTAGATATCTTTCAAAACACTGATCTTGATCTTATTGCACCATGAAACCTTGGTAGAACACGGTCTGGAACCTTTGCGTCTAAGCTCATTTTTGACCCATTTGTGTTGCAACCCCGAACTCTCGAAGTCTTGTCTCCTACGACTAAACTACGAATCAATACCTCAGCGCCACATAGTCCTTCATCACCCTCGTCTTCAGTCACTACCTCTCCTGCCACCCAGGCCGGCTTATCACCTCCTCCACCCATCATGGCAGCTCGTTATGCTCTTTTGGTGCTGGCCGCACCACTGCATGCCATGCCCCAAGACTACTAGACTAGACTTCCACAGTTCGATGCAACTAGACCTTTAAACGCACAACAACATGTGGATAAAATGAATGACTACTTGGATTTGCAAGAGGTTGATGAAGTCGACGTTCAAATGAGACTGTTCGCTCAGAGTCTAACAGGGGATGTCAAGAAATGGTTCAAAGCCTTACCCGCCGCATCAATCCCTGACCTTGTCGCGTTCCAAAGAAGTTTTCTTGATAGATGGGGGGTAAAGAAAAACCCTCTTCAAATACTGTCAGAATACGAGAACATAAAAATAAATCAAGGTGAAACTGTCCAAGATTACTGTACCCGCTTCAACAATTTGTATAATGCAATCCCAACTGAAATTAAACCTCCCCCGGGTTTGGCATTGATTAAATTTCCTGATGGATTCGATGCTGACATGTCTTATCAATTAAGAGAAAGAGATGCTTCCACCCTTGAAGACATGCAGAAAAGTGCTATTAGTGTGGAAGCTAATCTGTTGGCTAAACGGGCACGTCAAAGGACAAAAAGGAGAGTCACGATCAAATAAGAGCCTTCTACGTCCAACACTGACTTCAAATTAGATTCTGTGGTCAGAAGTTTGGAACTATTAATAGAAAGAACAAGTATTTCAGACTGAAATCCTCCAAGGGACAATGCACCTGCTCCCTAGATTCGAAATCCCAATTTTAGAAGAAACCCTCCTCAAATCAGGCAAAGGGATCCAAGAGACCAAAGATATCAGAGAGATTCCAGGGATCAAAGAGAACAAAGAGGTCCAGATCAACCGATTAGGCCTCCTCTATAGGAAAACTATGCTGATGATGGGGGGGAAGTAATTGAAGAATTGGAAGACACTCATATCAACCTCATGGGAATTCACGACAATGAGGCCATTTTTCTTACTCAAGAAGAGCAGGAACTATTTCTGCTAAACCAAATAAAGGTAAGTAGAGAAACTGAAGAAGCTGGACAACCAACCTTGGAGGACGCTATTCTGGAGGTACACCGGAAGTACAACCTGCGAAGTAAGAAGACAGAAGGAAATTCTTCAAAAAAGACTACCGAAACACAGAGGGAAGTCGAATCCAAGAAAGCCCTTGAGCCTTCTACTGAAAAGACTCCTGATAAAGTTTCTGAGAAGAATAAAGCTGACCATCCGTCGAAGAAAAATGTCACCATACTGAAAAGACCAGCACAGCCCGAAGTTCCACCTGATGATCTTCCCATTCCTTCTGAGCGGAAAAATAAGGTGGACCAACCAGAGTCGACGAACCAGACCCGAATTTCTGTGCCTTTTAGCCTGGAGGCAGAACTGGCCAAAATTAAAATCCCTATCCCACTTACAGAATTGGTGAAATGAGGTGGCTATCGTTCACAGGTACTAAAAGCGTTAGCCATTGAACCTGACATAGGCACCAGAGCCTTGTCTATTGGATCAGTGACTCATTCAGACACGGTGAACCTGGCTTACGATCATCCCGAGCTCCTTTTCGGGCCTGAAGTAAATGGTCGAGATGATACAGGTGATGTAGCTCCCTTTTACATCAGTTTGAACATACACGATTTAATATTGCATAACGCCATGTTGGATTTAGGTGCCTCACATAATTTAATGCCTAAAGCAGTAATGGAAAAACTGGGATTGGAGGTCACTAGGCCTTACAAAGATCTCCACTCATTTGACTCCAGCAAGGTCAAATGTATTGGTTTGATTAAAGATATGTGCATCACCCTGGTGCAGATCCCTTCAAAAAGCATGGTAATGGACGTGGTGGTTGCAGACATCCCACCAAAGTACGGTATGTTGCTGTCTCGGTCGTGGGGAGCTAAGCTGAAAGGAACCTTACAACTGGATATGTCTTATGCAACTATCCCAGTGTTCGGACAACAGAGGAGGTTATACAGAGAAACACTGATGAAGTATATGGTCAACAGTCAAGAAAAACCTCACAATTTCCCTCTTTACTCTGCTCATTCCGATTTAGATTCATTCATTTTGTACAATGATGGTGATACTGAAGAGCCAGATATTCAGTCGGCGGAAGAGGTAGCTAATCAAGATGAAGGTCCAGAAAGCGGTGAGGCAGCAAAGATGGAAAATGAAATCACGGAAGATTTACCCCCTGATTTCTGGAGTATGGATTTCGATGGAGCTGTGAGTAAAGAGGGAGCAGGAGCTGGAGTCTGGTTGCATAATCACCGAAAAAGGTATTCAGAAAATCACTCTTATAAGTTAAATTTCCATTGCACTAACAACGTTGCTGAGTATGAAGCTTTAATGCTCTGTCTGAAGTTGTTGAAAAAGGTAGGTGCTAAGCAAATAATGGTAAGGGGTGACTCTGAATTAATTATTAAACAAATTAAAGGTGAATATGCTGCTAAACACCCACGCCTTAGAGCCTACAGGAATGCAACTCTCGATGCTTTAAAGTGTTTTAACAAGGTTGACTTGCAGGTAATGCCGAGAGGACATAATATTTTGGCTGACTGATTAGCTACGTCAGCTGCTTCCTGCAAGATTCCTTTCCGCCAAACTCGCCCATACACTGTTGAGGTAAAATGCAGACCGACAGTCCTTGATAATATCAGGTACTGGCAAGTGTTTGGAAATGATGATCAGATAGAGGATTTTCTGCAATGCAAAAACGATTTTGAATGTACAAACATAGATCTAGAAAATGAAAACGAGAATGTAAATAACTCTGAATTTGAAATAGATAGTGTTAATACTGTAAATACAGTAGATTTAGAAGATACAGTAGACTCAGGAGAGTTAGGGGATGACAAAGTGGATGCCGATGTTTTACAACTGAAAAGCAATGTCTTACCTAGAGGTCTTGTCCCTTTAGAAGATCTGTTTGACAGTGATGATGTAGCTAAGAAGCCAAAACTAGAGGCTCATGGGAAAGAGGTAGAGGACTGTAATATAGGAACTGACGAGAAGCCTAGGATGGTCAAACTGTCCAAATCTTTACCCCCAGAACAAAGGCTTAAGTACATGGAACTATTCAAAGAATATTCATACGTTTTTGCCTGGGGCTATGAATATTTAAAATCCTACGACACCAACATTATACAACATAGGATTCCCACCAAGGAAGACCATAAACCATTTAGACAGAAGCTTAGGAGGATAAATCCCAAGTTGCTTCCCTTAATAGAAAAGGAGATCAAGAAAATGTATGATGCCAAGATCATAGTCCCGCTACGTTTCTCTAAGTGGGTTTCTAATTTAGTCCCTACACGCAAGAAAACCAGTGAAATCAGACTCTGCATAGATTTCAGAAATCTGAACAAAGCATCCTTGAAGGATAATTACCCCTTGCCAAAAATGGATCACCTCCTGCAAAGTGTGGTCGGGTCCAGTCGAATTTCTTTGTTAGATGGTTTCTCAGGCTACAACCAGGTCTTAGTACACCCCGACGATCAGGAAAAGACCGCTTTCACCACACCATGGGGCACTTTCATGTATGTGAAGATGCCTTTTGGTCTGATGAATGCAGGAGCCACCTTCCGGAGGGCAATGGACATTGCCTTCGTGGAGGAGTCAGGAAAATTTATTGTCGTTTATCTAGACGATGTGACTGTGTTTTCCCAATCCGATGATGAATACCTGCGGCACCTTAGACGAGTTTTCAAAAAATGTAGAAGGTTTGGGATTTCATTAAATCCCAAGAAATGTCTTTTTGGGTTAGAAGAGGGTAAACTATTGGGACATATCATCTCTAAAGAAGGAATCAGAATTGATCCCAGCAGGATAGAGGCTATACTAAAGATAGAACACCCCAGAAACCTTAAAGAACTACAGTCTTTTATAGGGCAAATTAACTTTCTTCGAAGATTCATTCCTAATCTGGATGAACTCCTCCGAAATATTACCAACATGCTAAAAAAGGACGCTAAGATAAAATGGGACCCTGAGTCCAGATCATCTTTTGAACAAGTCAAACGAGCGCTCACAGAAGCCCCAGTTTTGATTAGTCCTGATTTCACTAAAGATTTTTATCTTTTTTCTTTCGTCTCTGAACATACGATAGCAGCTGTATTACTGCAAAAGAACAGTGAGGGGTATGAAAAACCCATTGCTTTCTTCAGCAAATCTTTAAGAGATGCGGCCCTGAACTATAATATTATGGAGAAGCAGACTTTCGCTTTGGTAAAGGCTATAAAGGACTTCAGGGTCTATATTCTTCATTCACACGTCATAGCATATGTTCCAAACATAGTAGTGAAAGACATCCTGACACAAGACAACCCTGATGGGAGAAGGGGAAAGTGGATTGCAGTTATTCTAGAATACGACATAGAAATTAAGCCCACAAAACTGATCAAAGGCCAAGGCCTTGCCAAATTGATGGCGGAATCTAACTTTCTGGCTCTTGACATTAATTTTCTAGATGTGGCAGATGAACAGGGCGATATGGCGACTCCAAACGTTAAAGAGGTTTATCTAAATTCTCCATGGTATGCAGACCTTATTTTTGTTTTACTAAATTTACAAGCTCCCCCTGGTTTAACTAAAACTAAAGCTAGATTTTTAAAGTTGAAGGCTTTGAAGTTCTGTATTCTAGAAGGAAATTTGTATTGGAAAGACCCTGCTGGTATTCTTTTAAATTGTTTACTGAAGGATGAAGCTGACAAAGTGTTGCAGGAGTTTCATGCAGGTGAATGTGGTGGCCATTTGAACTGGAAGGTCACAACAAAAAAAATACTCAGAGCTGGATTTTACTGGCCCACCCTGTTTGCAGATGTACATCAAAAAGTAACAGCATGTCACCAGTGTCAACTGTTTGAGGGTAAAAGGAAACTCCTTCCTTTACCTCTTAAACCCATTTCAGTTGAGGCTCCGTTCCAGCAATGGGGACTCGATTTCATTGGAGAAATACACCCTCCATCTTTGGGCCAACATAAGTGGATTCTCACTGCCACTGATTATTTCACCAAATGGATCGAGGCTGTACCAAGCAGGCAAGCCACTGACACTGTTATTATTAAATTTCTTGAAAATAATATTTTATCTCGCTTTGGTTGTCCTAGAAAGATCATTACTGACAATGCAGCCGCCTTTCGTTCGAAGAAACTTATTGATTTCTGCAGTCATCACCACATTGGCTTGGGGCATTCGATAGCTTACTACCCTCAGGGGAATGGGTTGGCAGAGTCCTCAAACAAGACATTGGTAAATATCATCAAGAAGACATTGCAGGAGAATAAAAAATCATGGCATGATAAGCTGGTATTTGCTTTATGGGCAGATAGACTCACCACCAAAAGGTTAATTGGTATGTCACCATACCAACTGGTTTATGGTACAGAGGCGGTGTTCCCAACTTCTTTGGGAGTCCCTGTCATGAAGTTACTGCAAGATATTCAAGCTGAGCCAAATGACTCCCAGAGAAGAATCAATCAGATGATTCACTTGCAGCAGACTAGAGAGGAAGTTTTCAACAAAACACAGGTCATCCAATAAAAGATCAAGAAGATCTTTGACAAACGAACCAAAGAGGATAATTTCGAACTAGGGGACCTAGTGTTGAGATGGGATGCCAAGAACGAGGACAAGGGAAAGCATGGGAAATTTGATCATCTATGGACAGGGCCCTACATGATCCAAGCTTTCAGAGGACACAATGCCTTTTTGCTAAACAATGTCGATGAGTCAGACCTGCCAGGAGCACCGGTGAATGGCAGAATGCTGAAACATTATGTCCCTCCTCAGTAAGAGAATTGAAGAAATCACTCTCCATTGTACATACCATTTTAATTTTCAGTCTTTACTTGCATTTTTCTGAGTGGAGGACGACGGTCAGTTTGTTGAAGCCCGAAGAGAAGGCCCTGAGCTGCTGATCACTGTTTTTCAATACTTTCCGTAGAATCAGACCAATGAAGGCTACTAGACAGATTGGTTTAGGATGACAGGAAACTGGATTCTTGGCACTTAACAGGGCAAGTGCAATCCCCATGTGGAGCCGCCTGTTATCACCCCATAAATTATGGGAATCAACTTATGACTCGGATGTTATTGATATTATCTGTATCTAGTGTTCCTATTGGAAATTGATTTTTCATTTTGCAAAAAGAAAAAGAAAAAGAAAAACAAAAAGAAAAAGGAAAAAGAAAAAGAAAAAGAAAAAGAAAAAGAAAAAGAAAAAGAAAGAAAAAGAGGGCAAAAAAGAATTGAAACAAAATCCCCATGCAATAACAGTGACGTAGTCATACCTTTCAAGCATGACTAAGTCCTTTTAAATTTTCAATGTTGATAGGTTAGTGAATACACATGACCAGACCATCTAATCCTGGTCAGATAGCCCCTAGGTTAGAATTAGTGAATACATCTGACCAGACCATCTAATCCTAGTCAGATAGCCCCTAGGTTAGAATTAGTGAAAACATCTGACCAGACCATCTAATCCTGGTCAGATAGCCCTTAGGAAAAATAATATCTTAACCCAACTGTTTAATCTGGGTTAATTGTCTTGTGAGGGTAGGATAGAATGTAGATTAATTTCTTTGCTTGCCTTGCCCAAATAAAGCCAGATGGATAAATATGTTACCCTATAACTCTAGTGCCGAAGTGTAGTTGAAATGATGTCCCCTTGGTGGTGTTTATGAGAAAAATCGAAGAAAAACCCATAAAACAAGCCTATCCTAAGTTTTTCTCCCAATATATGTCACCCCGCTCCTGCTTTATGCCTCGAACATCTTTCAACGGTCCAGATCAAGGTAATTGAATCAACGGCTCTCATAACATTCCGGACCCCCCACCCGTTCTGCCTTTAACAAAAAAGGGGGGGGGGGTCCGAAATCGGCGATAACGCAGGCGCAGATCTGGACGGTCCAGAACAGAGTGCGCAAATCCAC
>JASDQU010107804.1:208828-247266 GCA_032191745.1 Picea mariana
GGGGGGGGGGGTCTGGAATTGGTATTAAAGAGCGAGCAGAGATCTACGGTCAGAAATCCAGTGCGCAGATCAATGGATCGTGGTGGATTCCGGACCCCCCTTGGTATTCTGTCTTTAGTCAAAGGGGGGGGTCCGGAATGAATCTTCCTTACGGCGGGCCCCTTGTTACATGTGTCGTCGCCCTATTGGTTCATGAGTCCCATCCTCCACATGCTGTCTGACACCCCGCCGCCCCTGGACATCATCCTCCACTAAGTCCACTTGTCCCACTTGCTCCCGGGTCGAAGTCCCATCCCATAACTGCTGTCAGTCCACGTTGTCAGTACCATAACCCCCTTCATTCATCGATAGCCTCCTTTGGCGACTTTTACCCCCAATCACAAACCTCCACGTGAGTCGTCCGTATACTCTGGTCACCGTCACCTTCCATATCACCCCAAGTGGCCCGTTGTCCATTTATAACGGGATAACATACCCGTTGTCACGCTGATCATTTTCCCGCGTCCGACCGACCCATTTTCGAATAAAACTGCCATTTCCCTTTGTATTCGTTATTCATCCATCGTGCCAGAAACCTCCTATTCCTCCATTGCTCCCACCTCTTTTTCACCTACAGTCAGTCGACCCCACTAACGCATTGTTTGTTGCAGGTATAGTTGCCGAAATGGTGTCTAAGACAAAGCAAGCTGAAGAGGAAGAGAATCCGTTCGTCCCTCCTCCGGTCGACCTGGATAAAATCCCTCTGGTTGACAAATACCGCTTGATAGCGGACACTGTATGCAATTTTGACTTCTCTAATCTACAGTCATGGCTCCGGGAAGTCTTCCTCGACCAGAGTGACAAAATTGGGCTCTGGGAGTCCAATTTACCCTTATATATGTTCCCCCAAATTCACCATTTCCCCGAGTTTGCGCTCAAGTGCCAAGCTCACTACGTCCCCGACCAGAAAGCCATTGTTTCTTCGTCTGGGGACGTCCTCTTCTTCATCACCCCAGAGGATATCGACCAGATGATGCAGATAACTCGCCCGAAATCTGTGGCCCCATTCGACCTAGAAATCCTCACCGAGCTTTATCAAAGGATGACTTTCCCTCAGAGAGCTTAGATAGTTGATCTTTTCCTCCCCACTTCCGCTCCTCTCCCGTCCACCAATCCCCCATACCCCTCTTCTTTGTTTTCCATTAAAGGAAATCAAATTATCTCTTCCTTGTGTGCCCTGCTTGGGTACTATTCCGATCAATGGGTAGATGAACCCATCCTGGGTTTTCTATCTATCTTCTCAAATGACGAACAACCGACCACACAGTTCAACTACAACACTTTCCTAGCCAATAACATCCATGAACAATTGGTGAATTTCACCACAGAGGGCGTGTTCATGTATTCGTCCATTCTGGCTTACATGTTCGTCTACTTCCAAGCAGACAGGTTCAATTTCTCCATGCAGAAGATGGACGCCGACGGGAGGCCACAGCCGGTCACAGCGTGGACTTCTCTTCTGAGACGCAATTCTGTCGAACATGACTTCACAACGTTAATTGATCAGTATTACCACCCTGTGGTAAGTATGTTGAGTGGCATGCCTGAGCCACGGGTAAATGACGAAGTCCAGAGAATTCTACACCTCACGGACAATGTGAAGACCGGAGACTGGTACTTGTACCAGAATCACTCTGAGATCCGAGTCTATGGGTGTGAGTTGGCACCATACAAGCTTCCGAGATATATACCGGTAAGAATTTTCGCACTGGAATATATTAGACAAATTATGAATTCTGATGATATTCACTTTGTTTCCCTTAAAAAGAAGCAACAATTGCGGATTAAAGGGAAGACAGGCTCTTTCATCTGCAATAATAGAGGCGCAGGTGATGAAGCAGACAAAATGTTAAGGGAAACAAAATTCCTTACAAGTTTCACCTGGCATTATGATCCCTGCGGGATCATTTCTGAGATGAGAGTCAAAAATAAGAATGCCCCATATGCGCATGAGCCCAGGCCGGAAATCGAGAAATTTGCTAATCAAACAGAATGGGAGCCTGATACTTTGGAGGACATGGAACCAGCTGTCAGGATGGAAAGGTAGGTACCCTCAACGAGCGCGCAACCCACTGCCACACCTCAGAATCCCAAGGAAAAGAGGCCCCGACAGGAATCATCTCCTCCTGTAACAGAAGTGTCGTCGGAGGAATTTCAAATTCACTCCAAGAAGTCGAAGACAGTCTCAACACTTGGTACAACAGTAGAAGCTACCACAGCGACTACCACAGTGACCACCACTGGGGCCAAGCAATTCAATTTACCATTCGGCTCTAGTCAGCTTAAGGAAATTGCATTAAAATCCACAGATTCTCCCTTAGATACTCCACCAAGCAAGACTGGGCCCAAGTTGGGCATTTTTGAAAAATATGACTTGATCAAGAAGAGGAACCAGTCGCTCACCAGCAGCACTTATGCACAGTTCCAGAAGCAGTCATCCACAGCCTAACATAGACTTCTTTCAGCATTTGATACAGAAAAGGGTAGGATGCATATAGCGTTCCTCCAAGCACAAGTGCATGATCCCAAGGTAATATTTGATTACAAGAGGGCCATGTTTGAGTTTCAAACAAAAGATGTGCATCCGGCAGATCAGATGGATCTGCACAAGCAAATGGGGGAAATGATTTTCCACACTTTGGCCCATGCTTCAACTTCTGCATCAAAGTATCGGATAGCTTTGAACAATGCCCAAACCCAACTTAAGTTAGAAAAATTGTCTTCTTTTGCAAAGGACAACATGATAAAGACGTTGGAGGAGCTGGTCCTCAAGATCGGTTACGACCCGACGAACGTCAAGGCCGCTGAAGAAATGATTAAAAAGAAGAATGATGACATAGCATCATTGAGAAAATAGCTAAAGCTCCCTCCCACAGAGGACCCACAGGCCAAGGAAATAGCTGAAAAGGAAAGGGAAAAGGATGAGATGCTGAAATTACTCCTGGAACAAAATGCTCAATTAAAGGAGATGGAGGCAGAGATGGAGAGACTGCTCAAGGAGAAAGAGCAGGCAAAGCCAATGGAAGGCATTCCATTGAGTTCCATCACAATTTCGGGATTGATCACAATGACAGTGATGGTCATTCCATCCGCAACAATAATACCCCTACCAGAAGGAGCAATGGACCTGGCCAAGTCTATGGAGAGAATGAACCTGCAAGAATCAGAAATCAGTAGACTCAAGAAAGAAGTGGAAAATCTCCAAGAGCTTAAGACTTCTTTCCAGATAAGTCTAGCCAAAGAGAAACAGGTGAATGAGAAAATGAAGAAGGAGTTGCAGCAACTCCAAATGCAGACAATGGCAGGGAAGACCTTGGTCGAGGTCAAAGAGCTTGTGTGGACTGATATTTCTAAGTCCATGAATGAAATCTGGCCAATGGTTCAAATTATGTTTGAACAAAATGAGTTGCTTGAGAGGAGCAAGCAGGCAGTTGAGAAAATCAGAACGGAGCTGGGAGACATGCCAGCGCAAGATAATGAAATCATAAGATTCCTGAATTCGAAGACCAGGGAGGAACTAGAAGAATTGAAAATTGAAGACAGGACAGAAACCATATTGGAAGTAAAAAGAGTTCTGACCAAAAGAGGTCTCATGCTTCAGCTTGAGGAGAAGATCCAAGTCATGGATCAAGGAGTGCAGAAGTTTTTCCACAAGATAGATGCTCTGCAAAGGAAGGGCCTGCCTGGTATGAAGGTCATAAATGACAAATTGATGACACTCCCTGATTATAAGAAAATGTTGACCGAAGTGTCCAAGGACAGTTCTAAGATCGCAGGAATACAGGGAAGCATCACAGGAAGAGCATTCATGGATGCCTTGCAGTTGGATATTAGTATCCAGCATGAAATTAAGCACATTTTCGTCATCAAGCCTACATTTGCTAAGTACACAGACATCTTAAGGTTACCTTTGTAGATTTCTTCTTTTTTCAACCTCTAGGAAATTTACCAAGTGCTAATAGGATCATCATACTCAATCTGTATATCTTTCAATGTTTTTCTCATCCATAGAACCTGTGTAGAACATGCTTCCGCTGTAATACTCTTTTTCAATTGTAGACAATGATATTGACGATTTTTTCTTTCTTAGCCAAGATACCAAACAATCACCCAAGTAGAATGTTGCTCCACTTGTACTTCTTCGGTCATCAATGCAACCTGCCCAATATACATCTATGTAGGCAGTAAGTGATAGATCCTTTCCTTTTCGATACCATAATCCAAAATCTCATGTACCCTTGAGATATCTAAATATCCTCTTTACTACTAGAAAATGTGATTCCTTCGGTGCTTCCTGAAATCCTGCCACCTATATAACTTCCTGCATCACATTTGGTTTGGATGATGTCACATAAAGTAAGTTGCCAATCATTGACCTGTACTGCCTATGATCTGTATCCTTTGAATCATAATCTTTACTTAGCTTGCAACTGGTTTGTATAGGAGTACTGAATGGTTTGCAATATTCCATTCCAAACCTCTTCAACATTTTTCTGATATACTTGGTCTGAGAGATAAAAATGCCTTGGTTTCTTTGACATATCTGAAGACCCAAGTAGAAATATAATTCTCCAAGCAATGACATCTCAAACTCATTTTGCACATCCTTTACAAATTTTTGTCTCATCCTGTCATCATCACTACTAAAGATAATATCATCAACATAAACTTCAATTAAAAAAATACTATCTTGATTTACCTTGATGTAGAGGTTACTGTCTGCATTTCCTTTTTGTGAACCCTTGCTATTGTAAGTATCTGTCGAGTCTGGAATACCATGCTCTGGGGGCCTGTTTGAGACCATACAAGGCCTTCTTCAACCTGCAAACATAATTTTCATTCTCTGACAACAGAAATCCTTTTGGTTGCTCAATGTAGACTTCTTCTTCTAGATCTCCATTCGAGAAAGATGATTTCACGTCCATCTGATATAATTTAATATTCTTGGAGCATGCATAAGCTAGGATCAATCTGATTGCTTCCATTCTGTAAACTGGGGAAAATGTCTCTTCAAAGTCAATACCTTCAACTTGAGCATATCCTTTACATACCAATCTTGCTTTGTTCCTGGTAACCTGTCCATCTTCGTTCAATTTGTTTATGAAGACCCACTTTGTACCAATCACATTCTCGTTCCCTGTCCTTGTAACCAGTTCCTAAGTGTCATTATTTTCTATCTAATCTAATTCTTCATCCATTGCTTTGATTCATAATTCATCCCTTCTGGATTCTTCAAAGTTGCTCGGCTAGATTATAGATAATAATGCTAGGTGATGTTGTTCTGGTGAGTGAATTATTCTTATGGTTTCAACTCCTGCATCCTTATTCCCAATAATCTGACCTGCTGGATGATTCTTCTGTACTCGTCTGCTAGGTGTCTTTGGAGGTGCCTGAGGATCTTGTTGTTATGCTTCTGATTGTCCTTATTCGTCTTCCTCTTCTGCTTCTTCTTCTTTTACTTCTTCTTCGGAAACCTGTTCCAATAAGTCTTTGATTTCTTCCTTTATTTTACGTCCACCTATCTCATCAATGGTCACATTGATGCTTTCCACTAATTTTTTGAGTCTTAGATTGAAACACTTGTATGCTTTCCTTGAACTTGAGTATCCAACCAGTATACCTTTTTCAACTCAAGAATCAAACTTTCCTATTTTGTCATCTTCTCTTTTGATGTAGCAGTTGCTTCCAAAAATTCTGAAGTGCTTCACCTTGGCTAGTCTTCTTTTCCATAGCTCATAAGGAGTTTTATCATTGTTGTTTCTGAGCATTATTCTGTTTTGAATGTGAACTATTGTATGCACTGTTTGTGCCCAAAAGACATCTGTCAACTTGGAATCCATCAACATTGTTCTGGCCATTTCCTGTACTATCATCTTTCTTTCAAGAACTCCATTTTGTTGAGGTGTCTTGGCTGTCGAAAACTGTCTCTTTATACCATGCTCACTATGGAAATCCATAAACTATTTTGATGTAAATTACCCACCATTATCAGATCTTAAACACTTGATGTTTGAACCTATTTCATTTTCAACCATCCCCTTGTATATCTTGAAGTTTTCAAATGCTTCTGAATTCTTCCTGAGAAAACACATTGCAATCATTCTTTTATAATCATCAACCAAAAGCATAAAATATTGCTCACCTTTCAATCCTTTTTTTCTTGTTAGTATGGACACGTTCAAGTGGATTTGTTGAGGAGTACTGTTTTGTTTTGAACTTGGTCTTGGTTTTCTTTCCTTGTAGACAATGATTGCATAATATATTTGTTGGATTTGAAATTTGGGGCATTTCTCTCACTGCTTCCTTTTTGTTGACCTTGAAAAGATTATCGAAGTTTATGTGACCCATTCTTTTGTGCTATATCCAACCCTCATCTTCTTTTCCTAAGCAACACTTTTCATTTCCAATTTCATTTAACACATATATGTTGCTTGGAGTTCTTTCAACTGTAGCTACTAACTTGCTTGAACCTGCTTTTCTTATTTCACATTTATCTGAATCAAACACAAGTTTGTGTCCTTGATCACACATTTAACTTACACTCAGAAGGTTGTGTTTCATGTCTTCCACTAGTAGAACATTCTCTTCCTTGGCTTCCTTGTTTCCAATCTTAACTGTTCCTCTTCCTATAATCTTGGCTGAGTTGTCATTCCCAAATGATATTGATCCATCTCTTTCCTTTTTCAATGTCAGGAACTTGTCCTTGTCACCTGTCATATGCTTTGAGCAACCACTGTCAACATACCAACCATGTTTCTTGTGTTGATCTTGTAAAGTGAGGGTGCATTCTTCATTGTTGCACTCATTATGCTTTCTTACCCATACTCTTTGTGTTTCCTATCTGTGACTGTTATTATTCTATTGCGGTTCTCTTGGAGGGACTGCCATTCTACAATATTTGGCCACGTGTCCAAATTTGTTGTACTTGTATCATTCCATCTCAGTACTCAAGGATTCAAACCTGTTGTAGCTGATGTTCTGTGTATCACTAATCCTTCTTGAATAATCATTTTGTGCATAAATTTCATGGTTGTTTATGTTCCTATTATTTTCTCTGCAATTTACAACCTTATGTCCAAAATTATTACATGAATAACATAAACCGAGAAACATAGTTTGATACCTGGGA
Source organism: Picea mariana (assembly GCA_032191745.1). NCBI lineage: Eukaryota > Viridiplantae > Streptophyta > Pinopsida > Pinales > Pinaceae > Picea > Picea mariana. Next base: position 215,997 of record JASDQU010107804.1, read on the forward strand.
GTTGTGGATCTTCGAGAATAAGTTACTCTTCTAAACCCTTCTTCTTCTTGAGGAATTCTTGTTTCTGACTGTTGCTGATTCTGAAATATGAATCTTCTAGGTGGTGGAGTGTCTCTATGATATTCCTTGTGAAGCTTCTTGTCTTCCTCTCTTTCATTAGATCCTCTGACTGTCTCTACATAACTTCTTTGCTTTGTTTTTTGATCTATCATTTTAGAGCTCGAGCTTGTTTTTGTCTGGGTGTATCCTAGTCCAGACTTATCAGGATGTGGCCTTTGATTGCTAATAATCTTGTCCAAAACTTTAGAGTTTTTCTGCATATTTTTCTTCTGAAGGTATTTTCTTAGCGTGACAATCTCTGCCTCCAAGTTTCCAATGATCCCGTCTCTTTCTTCTAAATTCCCTCTGAGTGCTTCCTCAATCCTCTTATATTCTTCTATCTAAACTTTCAATTTTGTGATCATCTACTCTAGTTCTTCAGAGTTTGAATTTTGAGTGTTTTAGTTCTTCTTTAGTTCTGCCTAGAGCTTCTTGTTTTTCTTCTTTTCCCTGTTTATAACTTCAATGGAACTCATCAATTCTTCCATGAGATCAACTTCTCCCTCTTCATATTCCTTTTCAGAGTCTTCTTCATTGGAGCCTTCTTCATCAGAGTTTTCTACTACCATAAATAATACTCTTTTTGTATTACTGTCACTGACTTCATATTGATTTGACGAGGAATTGTCTTCCTTGATGCATAGACGTTTCTTGATTTTTTTTTTGTATCTTTTTCCTTTATGTAGTTGTTTTCATTTAGCTTCATCTTCTTCATTTATTTTCTTTTTATTGTGGGGAAATTTGTTAGAAAAATGACCAATACCATCACAATTAAAGAAAATTAATGGAATCTTACCTTTGTACTTTCGGATTCCTAGTTTTAACCTTCTGATGAAGTTGACTATCTCTTCATCGTCTTCTAAATCATCGTTGCTGCTGGAATATGACTTTGGATCTTGCTTGCGAATTGAATTTGATTGTTTCTTGTTACTTTTGTTTGTCTTGTTAGATGCTTTGAATGCTGCTTCCTTTGTAACCAGATTGTCTTGTTCTATCCTCATCTCATAACTTGTGAGTATCCCATGTAGCTTGTCCATGGTCATTGTATCTAGATCCACTCTTTCTTCTAGGATTGAGATATTTGAGTCAAATCTCATTCGTAGAGATCTTAATTCATTTTTAACAACAACCAGTTCCTTTATCTCATCTCCCAAGCCTTTGATGTAATTTTCTACCTCATTGATGAGTAGAAAGTAGGCTGCAATGTTTTCATCTTTGCTGTGAAAATTTGAAGCTTGGTTTCCTGATCTTTTTCATCTCCTTCATAGATAGTATTTAGTTTGTCCCACATCTCCTTGGTGGATTCACAGTGCATGATTTTAGTAAATATTGATTCATCTACACCATTCCGAATAGCGTTATTGGCTCTTAAATTATTTTCTGCGAGTTTCTTTCCATCCTTGTCTGTTGGAGGAGTAGTTGGTGATTTGTATCCATCCACCATTGATTGAAAAACATAGAATCCATGTGCTTATATGTATGTCTGTATTTTCTTTCTCCAGAGTGCATATTTCTCACCATTAAACTGTGGTATCCCAACTCTAGCGTGATCCATGATCTCCTTCCAGTGGTTAAATTGTTTCTTGAAGGACCTACTTTGATACCAACTTTTGGATTACTGAGAGGGGGGGTGAATTAGTAATAGAGATTTTTAATCCTTTTTAACCACAATATATAAGTGTTGTTTATCTTTATGATAAATTTACCAATATCATTCAACAAGTGCAGAATAAATAAACCATGAACAATGAGAAATCACACACATACATAGTACACCATTATTTTTACATGGAAACCCAATGCAGGAGAACACCACGTAATGCTTTTTCTTATATGTATTTAAGAATTACATTAATTAGAAGCACCAATTTCCTTTGTTTTCCAGCTGCAATTGGAAGGAGGCTCTATTGGCCCTCGACCAAGTTTTGTGGAAACGTTGGCCATGTTTGACCATTTTTGGAACTTCGATAGGCTGGTCAAAGACAGAGCGCCCAGGCGAAGCGGAGATCGCGGGATCTCACCCCTTTTGTGGGATTTTTGGGTTTTAGGATTTATGTAACGGGTATGGGATGTCAGCCCATGGTTTTACCCATGTATAGACCTCTTTTGTAATGTATAAATAAGTAACTAGGCGATGTAAGATGGGCCAGTGGCTTTGTGCAAGTAAGTAGTTAGTAGTTCTGATCCGATTTGTGCAAGAACCTGTGAAGGTTGCTAAGTGAGAATAGTTGTGAATGCTTGGTGCATAATGCATGTGAGACTTGCAGAGCTAAGTGAAAGTGGTTGTAGTTGGCTTTGTGCTTTGACCTAATCCAGGGAAGGAGGATCTGGTGAGGTGCACACAAATCTCCTGTCTCTCGTGGAGTTGGCTCCGTGGCTTTGTGCACAGGAGCATAGGAATGTAATAATCTTGAAGATCAATAACGAAGAAGAAGAGTTGGTGGACGTAGCCCCACACTGGGGTGAACCACGTATATCCTGTGTTGTTATGCTTTGTGCAATGTTGTTCATGATGTTTATGTATCTATTTGCTTAGTGAACTGTTATTGATATGTGATAGGTAGATCCATTGATGCTCAGTGATTTATATATGAATGAATGCTAGATCTGTTATGATGCTGTGTGTTAAGTAACTGGAAGTGTTAGATCTTGATTACTATTGCACTGATATGTAATTAGGGTTAATCTGTGATGTGAATAAAGATCATAATCTAATGCATATTGTTGGCTAAGTGCTCTGTTAAGTGTTGTAATCACAGATCTGTGTCCCAGATAGGTTGTAGACATCTAAGTCCTGCAACCCCCCTTGCCTCTACCTCGGGTGAGACTTCATCTACTTCACAGGTGTTGCCGAAAGGGTCGGTATTTAGGGTTTTTTTGGTGCGCTGTTGAAGCGTTGAACCTTGGGTCTGCCCCTGTGTCAACAAATGGATCCGTTGCCGGGACCTGAAACTGTGATTGCTAGGAAATGAAGAAAAGAGAAATCTCTGTGCGAAGATCTGTTGCTGTAGTGCAAAATATTCTACTTGACTTGCAAAGCTTTGTGCTAAGAAAGAGAAGTTCGATCTGAAGAAAAGAGGTAAGATATTAAAGCTTTGTGCTGGGATAAAGGTAAGATAAGTGGAAATTTTTTCTTCGAAAGTATGAATCTAGGTTTGTTTGATATATTTTGTCCTAGTTTGAAAACTAGGGCTCAGCTAGAAGAAAACAGATTTGATCTGAATAGATTTGATTGAAATGGTGAAAGATATGTTATTCCTATGCATAGAAATAATTTTTGGACTAACAAGTGGGTGCAGGAACCTAGAATGAATTTTTGCAGATTGTAGGTCCATCACTGTGATCCCATTGTGCAGTACAAAAAAGGTAGGGGATCATTTAGGAGAAAGAGAGGATTGACATTGTGTTATAACTGTAGAAGATCGAGGCATATTGCTAAGGAATGCCCTGGTACAGGTCCTATTTGTCTTTGTTGTAAATTTGTTGATCATGAGGTTTTGGATTTCCCTAGAATGATTGCTAAAGTTGAAAAGATGAACCCGAGACAAGAAAATTATGAAGAAGGTCAAGAAACTAAGGATATGTTAGAGAACCAGAAAAAATTAGAGACTATGTTATTACAACTGAAAGAAACATTGAATGGTCACAGAGACATCAGTTTATCAGAGATGTTAAAAGAAAAGCAGTGCATAGAAACAAGAATAGGAGACTTCGACATAGACTGTGTTCTAGATGAGGAAACACATGTGAATATCATGCCAGAAAGCACCTGGGAAATTTTAGGAAAGCCTGCTATGGTTCCTTCATTGGGAAGGATAGGATTGTTTAAAGGAAAGATGATAACCCTATGTGGAAGAGTTATTAGTGTACCTATGATTGCCCATGGAACATCGACCGAAGAAGAATTCAAAGTCATTAAGTTTGTTGAGAACAATGCCCATTTTGCACTTTTGTGAGGAAAGACTTGGATTGAGAAAGATCAGATCCAGAGGAAAGCAGAGAAAGAAATTACAGAACAGAAAAAGCAAGAATTAAGGGACTTCATAGCCAAGAAAATAGAGCGACTAGTACAAGAAAAAGAGGACAAGTTGAAGAAACTGAGGGCTAGAGACTTAGCTGTTGAAGTTGAAAGAATGCAGGAAGGCTTGAAAAACTTGTCCATGCATGATAGAAGAGCACCTACCCCAGAAATAGTAAGAGAAGAGGTATCACATTTGGACACTTTGAAAGACCCTTAGCAATGTGAAGTTACTACACTAACATAAGATAAGAACATGAATGGAAAGAGGAACCTAGTGACTCAGATCATAGGGAAGAAGGAAAGAAAGCTCAGCAATAAGAAAGCAAAGTTAGAAAGACTACAGGAAGTTCTAGAGGAGACTTCGCAGAAGGCAGGCTTGCAGAACTGGAGGTTATCTCTGGTTAGATAGGCGCGTGATTGTGGATCTGAGGTTGATCCACCTGATCACTGGATTGAGCATGCAAGGACCAGAGCCTCACCAGTTCTACCCAGGGAAGGCTGTAGATCGCTCCTTGGAGCAGCGGATCAAGGAGACCTATGGCGATGTGGAGAAGGGGAAGCGAGGCTATAAGGTAACCTCCATCCAAGATGTCACAATGGGCCTATCTTGTTAGCTGATAGTGAGAAAGCTCATCAGAAAGAACCATCCTACGCAAGTTACATGGTTCGTAGTCGACCTCGCCGGGAAGTGTGTTGAAGGGATGCAGATGAACTGGGTGAGCTACCTCGTCAACGAGTTGGAGAAGGACTGCCGTGAACCACAGGACCAAGGCTACAAATTTCACTTCAGCTGGTTATTGATTCTCATTGCCTTTGTTGCTTGGGAGATGCTGGAGGGAGAGACATTCCCTGAATTCAAGCCATCAAAGCCATTGGCCGCAAGGTTCTCCACCTTGTGGTATACAAGTGATATGGTGAAGCAATGGCAATCAAATGTGATGTTCCACACTTACTATCTATAGCTCACACACGCTATTGAATCATTCCCCTGAATGACCCCGAACACCCTGCATATGTACAGGCCGCTAGCAAAGTTCCATGCATATCAACACTTCATCTAAATCACTACACACAGGGATGAAAGTAAAGAAGAGTTGCAGTCGTATTATAAAATGACCGAGGGAGACTTGGAAGATATCACTAAAGAATGGCTAGCTGAATTCCTTGTACCGGTCGGAGATTCAAAACTATTTGACCCTGACCTCATCGAAAGCCTTGTGGTTACTCGGACTGAGTATGATGGACTGAGCAATGCAAAGAAAAAGAATAAAAAGGAGGAAGTGCAGGACATAGAAAGTGATGAGAAGGACAATGCGTCAAAAGAAACTATGCCTGACTCACCAAGAGGAGGAGGAGGTGACAAAGTAAACCAAGAGGAGGAAGGGGAAGAAGACAAGCAATAAAAGGGCAAAGTAACACCGCCAAAGGATCCCCTTACAGAGGTCGAGACGTCAAATAAAAGGAAGGTTTCTTCACAGAAACCCTCAACGCAAAAGAAGTCCCGAGACAATAAGCCTCAGTCACATAATGTGCTCACCACGGATGATGTTGATCTGATCATCGAAGCTGTAGAAGATGCTTCAGAGGACATCTTGAAGCGACAGGAAGAAAAGCAGGAGAAAATGTATGACAGAATCAAGGTGGAGCTGAAAGGGATACAACAAGCTATCTAGTCGAGCTACACAATGTCTACTATGTCATCCTCAACAAAAAACATAGAATTGGGGGATGAGCCCACCGAATTGCGAATATTAGCAGATGCAACAAAGAATCACCTTCGTTGAGCCCAAGAAGACAAGGAGCATGCCACAGAGGCCTTGAAGCAAGAAAAGGAGGAGGTGCTACAAGAACTTCAGGTTGCGCATCAAGGGAAAGATGACCTTAGGGTGAAGTTCGAAGAGGACAAAGAGAGAATTCAGAGAGAGAAAGACGATCTGCTCACGAAACAGACTGTGGTATAGGAAGCCATGACTAGAGAACTTCGCTCTGTGCTGGGCTTGGCACAGATGGAATAAGAGACAATCGAGAGCCAAGTGGGGAAGCTCACTGAAGCAATTCAACAACTTCAAGAAAGAGTAGCAGAGTTATAACTTCAAGTAGTGCCGAGCACTCCACAAGAAGTGCGGGATCAGAGGGAAGAAATTGCCAGGAGCATAGTAGAAAGAATCAGGGCGCTGGCCTCAGAATGTAAGGAACTAAGTGCTCGAAGTGTGCAGACCTATGAGCACCTTGTAGAATACCCAGAGCTGAGGGAATTGGAGGCACAACTCCAGGAGGCGAAGCAACAGGTGTCAACTGTTCAAGCACAGTTGAAGATGCTTACTATAGTAGAAAAGATGAAGAAGTCATAGGAGCAGTGTGCAGTTCAACATCATGTCACTGCCATCCAGAGCAGAGTGATGGAGGTGACACAACGACTCTAGCCAGTGAAGTACAAAGCCTGCACTCTTTTTGAAGAGATTGAAGGACAAGGCTCACAGTTGAAACAAGTGGTCGCAACGGTGGAAAAACACCTGGAAGGGCCTATCACCGAGCAAGTCATTCAAAAGTTCGCCGAGCAGGAGGCTCTGGCGAAGCAGTAAGTTGCGACAACTCGATCTAAGCTCAAGGCCTTCAAAGTAGTATTACCTAGATCAGAGTGAATTGGGACGAGTCATAGGTGAGTGTTGGGGGCCTATTGGCCCTCTACCAAGTTTTGTGGAAACGTTGGTTGTGTTTGACCATTTTTGGGACTTCGACAGGCTGGTCAAAGACGGAGCACCCAGGCGAAGCGGATATCGCGGGATCTCGCCCCTTTTGCAGGATTTTAGGGTTTTAGGGTTTATGTAACAGGTATGGGATTTCGGCCCATGGATTTACCCATGTTTAGGCCTCTTTTGTAATGTGTAAATAAGTAACTAGGTGATGTAAGATGGGCCAGTGGCTTTGTGCAAGTAAGTAGTTAGTAGTTCTGATCGGCTTTGTGCAAGTAAGTAGTTAGTAGTTCTGATCGGCTTTGTGCAAGAACCTGTGAAGGTTTCTAAGTGCGAATAGTTGTGAATTCTTGGTGCATACTGTATGTGAGACTTGCAGATCTAAGTGCAAGTGGTTGTAGTTGGCTTTGTGCCTTGACCTAATCCGGGGAAGGAGGATTTGACGAGGTGCATGTAGATCTACTGTCTCTCGTGAAGTTGGCTTTGTGGCTTTGTGCACATGAGAAGAGGAATGTAATAAGCTTGAAGATCAATAAAGAAGAAGAAGAGTTGGTGGACGTAGCCCCACACTGGGGTGAACCACGTATATCCTGTGTTGTTATGATTTGTGCAATGTTGTTCATGATGTTTATGTATCTATTTGCTTAGTGCACTGTGCTTGATATGTGATAGGTAGATCCATTGATGCTCAATGCTTTATATATGAATGAATGCTAGATTTGTTCTGATGCTATGTGCTAAGTAACTGGAAGTGTTAGATCTTGATTACTACTGCGCTGATATGTAATTAGGGTTAATCTGCGATGTGAATAAAGATCATAATCTAATGCATATTGTGGCTAAGTTCTCTTTTAAGTGTTGTAATCACATATCTGTGTCCCAGCTAGGTTGTAGACATCTGAGTCCTGCAACTCCCCTGCCTCTACCTCAGGTGAGACTTTATCTGCTTCGCAGGTGTTTTTGTAAGGGCCGGTAGTTAGGGTTTTGTTGGTGCGCTGAACCCTGGGTCTGCCCCTATGCCAACATGCTCCAACCCCCTATATTTTCAAGCTACAACTTGAGGGAATCTCCAACTCCCCAATTCTTTGGCTCCAACCAAAAGGAGGCTACAACCTCCTATGTTCTCCGACTACAACTGGAAGGTGGATACAACCACCTATCATTTCCTCGTCCTACCGCCTTGAAATATAAGTGCTAAATAGGTGATGAAACCACTGCCACACTGCCACTATGAGATATACCGCTGTAAACCTTTACCAATTTGTGCCAAAAATCTGTAACCAATCTGTGCCAAAAACTTGTAACCAATCTGTACCAACAACCTGTGATCAATACCTATAATAAACTTGTACCAACAAAAGCCAATAGGTACATGACTTGTTTATGATGTAACTTGCATATGTACATGACTTGTCTATACTCAACTTGTGTATGTACACGACTTGTCTATGCCGCAACCTGCGTAAACCTTCAGAAAGCTAGGGTTTTCACCTTTCTGAAACTCAGACTATTTGTTTCCTCTGTCACATCAACCTGTAACCTATTACTATGTCCAATCTGTAGTTGTGCCCTATGCATACATCATCATACATATCCCTTAATTGAGTGCATCTATCTCTCTCTAGTCATTTTCCATACATGTGTATACAATCATGATCAAGTGTAATAACCCTCACATGGACTAGACATCAAAATATCATTGATATGCAACCTCACACTACACAAACAACTTTATAACCACTTCACAACAAAAATCCCTCAACCATGTGCCAAGAAATACAAGATATGACTCAATACTAACAATATGTACCAATGATAAATATCAGATATACCAACACTGTATTTCTGTAGATATGGCTTATATAGTAAGTGCCATACAATCAATAACATCTCTAGGGAAAATCCACAAACCCCTATAACCATATCTCATGTAGACAACAATATCCAACTACACATAAAAATAAGACACACCTTTTGAACCTATAGCTAGATCTGTTGTACTTGATCACTGTAGAACTTCCTAGGAGCTTGCTTTCAGACTCTAGAGACCTGGCATCTTCATCTGAATATTTCATGGCTTTTCCCAATTGTACGTAGCCTATTCTTATTTAGCCTACATATGTACGCACTCTATTCTCCTTCAACCCACGTATTTACGCACCTTCCTCCACTGCAAACCACATACACCTAAAAAACTAGGGTTTTTTCAGTAATTCTGCAATTCCAAAACTTTTGCTTTCAACCCTCCTTTGCTACCTCAAACTTGTGTAACTTCAGATGTATCAATGAGTACCTGCAATAATTTTTTCACAAATAATAGATACTCAATGTTCTCATTAGGTGCTAATAGGATACCCTTGCTCTCTTATTTATACTCTCCAAGTGGCTTCCTCAAGGGGTTATCTTCTAACTAACTTTACCCAAATTCCTTCTTTTAGGGCTAACCCACTTCTAACCACTTTGTCCACTTACAACCACTTTATCCACAAATAGAAATCTCTCTAGTTATAGTTGAAACTAATTTATTTTTTAATTATTTTCTTTTTGCAACAACTTAACTCATGATTAACTCCCTCCACCAATCACATACCCTAGATACACCAATTATTGCATAAAAAAATCACATTTCTTAAGGTTCTCCAACAAACGATGATTTTTCAGTCTCTAAAACCTACATGAGATGTGAGATATTCTTGTGCCAAGTAGAGATATAAAAAAATATATCATCTAAGTACAATACTACAAAATAATCTAGACGGGGATGTAATACTTCATTCATCAAATGCATAAATGTAACTAGTACATTACATATACCATAAGGAATTACTAGCCATTCATATAGACCTTTCCTTATCTTGAAGGTGGTATTCTAGGTGTCTTTTTCTTAATTTGTACCTAGTGATATCTTGATTTGAGATTGAACTTGGTGAAGTACTTGACATGCTGCAATTGATCTAGAAACTCATTTATCCTTGGGAAAGGGTATCGATTATTGAGGGTGATCTATTCTAAGATTTGTATTCAAAACCCATTCTCTAAGTCCCATCCTTCTTGGGTACTATGATGATAGGTGACCCACAATGTGAGGTGCTCAGTCAAATTACCCCTTTCTCTAATATATGTTGCAATTGTTTCTTCACTTCACATTGTTCTAGGATGTTTGTCTATACAACCCAATATTTGGAAATGGGGAGTTAGGAAACAAATGTATATAATGATCCGCTTCTCTTAGTAAATCCCTCCATGGATGTCTTTACTTTTACCAATTCATATATTTCCCAATTTTCTCTTAAGAAGAGTAATACAAACTCCCTACTAGAGTAGATCGATTTCTTGGCTTGATCATCACATACTAGAGAGATCTTGGATTTACCTTTGTGTGCATTGATGATGAAGGAATTCCCATCCTTGATTAGGTGGTACTAGTTTTCTCTCCTCATGAAGATTTCATCCCTCATGTACTTGTAGGGGATTTCAAACACTACACCACACACATCAAGTGGCACTACGTCTACCTCCTATTCATCAATATAGTTTGCACTTATAGTAAATTTGATCATACATTATCTAGTGACCATGGGATTTGCATCCTTATTTACCCATATCAATGGGCATGGGTGAGGATTGATCCATGATCTTTTCATCGAAGTGACTTATAAATAATTTTATTAAATGAGAATAAATTAAAGTGCACCATAAAGAAGGAAAAGCTTTGTTATCACATGGAATTTTTTGGGTCAATTCAAGCTTAGGTTTTTTATTTTTATCCTTAGTGTTGTTTATTTTTTTACTTTTCTCCTCTTCCTTATAGTCTTCTTAGGTCTTAGCACAAATAAAGTTAAGGTTGATGTTGGCCCAAACCCTTGGTTTATGTCTTCATCTTTATGCTTCCACCACCAACCTAACATGTCACCACTTCCACGATGTGCTAAAACCCCTCCACTTTGTCCCTCTACCCGTTAGAAGGTCAAATCAAGTTATTTTTGTATGCTTCCATCTCATCGGGACATTTCACAATGCATCTCAAGTACTCTTTACTCTCATCGCAAAAATTTCAGTTATGATGCTTTGTCAGCCAATCTCCTTATTTTCAACACTCATGTTTTTAAGGAAATAATCTAGGATTTCATCATTTAAAGCTCTTCTAACTGTTTTCCCAAGATTTCAAATTATTCCTAGATCAACGCTGCAAAAACATGTGTTTTCAGACAGGCGCTGCGGAAATTGCTGCGAACTGGCTCGCGAAAGTGAGTTGGAGGTTAGACCAGTTGCATGTGGATTTTTCCAAGCTCAAGCATATCAAATTTTAAGCCTTAGCCTCCAGGTACTCCATGTGAATTTTAATCCCCGTTGAATAAAAATAAAAGGATGTGCTTGTAATTTCTTCTACTAGGTGCTGTGAATTGGTGATCCATGCTACCAACCATCCCTCTTACCTCTGTTATCAAAATTCTCAGCCAACTGTAGAGATCTCAGCTTCTTTTACTAAATATTGAGCAAATATTGTTGTTAAGCCACCGTGCCTATCCCTTACTTGGATTTTGCTTCCTACGCTGTAAATTCTGCTGTGAATCCCCTATTTTGGCGCTGCAAACCCTGTGCAACAAATCATCACTGTTATTCACTTACCTCACAACCTATACAACCTGGTTACCATTAATATTTCCATTCTTATTTCAAGTCTAAAGTCTATCGATTTTGTTTTGAAAATTGAAAAGAACTTTGCTGATAAAGTTATGATGATTTTGTAAAAGTGAGGGTGAGGTATTCAACAAAATATTTTGCAACAATCTTTTTCCTTGCATCTCCATTTTTCCTGTATGGTCTTCTTCAATTTCCTAACTATCAACTGCCCTTTCATAAGCCTAGGGGTCAAATAGGCTGAAGAACATTAAAACCCTAGACAAAAGCCAACTTTGAAATTTTTTTATCCATCGAAACCCTAAGACCCCTGTCTTTCTGTTTTGCCTATTACATCATTCAGATTGTTGTCTTAGTTTTCTTCCTATAACATCAATGGATACTCCACACAAGAAGAAGGATCACAAGGGTGGGGGCATAATTGGGACATAAACCTATGACATGCAATTGTTTGCTGTTGAACCTCTGATCAGAGAGGTCTTCCAAAGAGTGGGATGTTTCAATTTCTGTCAGAAGATGCAGAGGGAGCACCCTGAGGTAGCTAGAGAATTTGCCTTGAATTTTGATGGAACCAAAAAAAAGGTGGGGACCCTTGAACTTGAAGTATCTAAAGCAACCATAGAAACAACTATTGAGATACCAAACACTGGTGAAATATGGTTTAAGTCCATGAATCTAAATGCAACCTTCTCTAAAGAATTCCTTAAACCAGAATGTTAGGGAGATAACCTATCAAAGGGAGTGCCTAGGAGCCACATGGTTGAAGGATTTGATAAGATGCTAAGGGTGATCCAGAGATATTTCACATGTGAGGGCATGTTCAATATAATTTATTAGTACCACATTAGAATTTCGTTGCTCTTCACATGAAAAAACCTCATGAACTTCCCTTTATATTTGTTTAGAAGAATTGGGAAATGGTTGACAGGGTCCAAGCCAAATCCAAGGTTGTGGACACAAGTGTTTTTCACTCAGGGTTGATTAAAATGCTTGTGATGGAGGAGTTGAAGAAGAAAAACAATGACTAGGATCAGTTCATTTCCTCTGCAAATTTGCAATTGAATGTTGCTCCTTCTTCACAATCTAAAGTGCAGATTTCTCTTCAGGCTGATAACACTATTCACACAGAGATACAAGTAGGAAGAGGAAGAGAAAAGACATTTCTAAAAATGATGAAGATACTAAGGAAAAACAAGAAGAAGGGGGATCTCATTACTCTCCACAAAGGGAGTTTTCACCCCAACCAACTCCAGAATTAGCAGAAATTCCATCAGCCAAGCCACATGCACAAATGAAAAGAGGTTACTCTTCCCCTCACCAGCTACTCCAGTTGAAGCTAAAGCTAGGAGCCCCTTCACCAGGTCATGAGCCAGGAAGGAGGGCATTGAAAAAGAGGAAATAATAGAAGCTCCCATCAAGATAAAGGGTAAAGGTAAAGTTGAAGTTGTTGAAAAACATATTGAAGTCATAGACATAACCACTCCCCCTGAAAACCCTACTTTTAAAAGGTTGATTAGACATCTTAGAGAAGCCAAAAAGGAGATTGATGAATTGAAGGGACAAGGGTTTCCTGAGAGAAAAAAGTTGAAGGATCTGATGGATATGTATTTGGAAACTATTGATAAGGCCAAGTTTACAACAAAGAGATTTCTGCCCCTCCACAGGCAACTTAAGAATTTATACAAACAAAACAAGGATTTACAAGCTCATATCAAAAGACTTAAACTAGAGCTGCAACCTTTCAAGGAATGCCCAAAGAAATTTGAATGTGTTGGCCCAAGTTGCCACTAGAAGGAGTACCAGACTGAGGAAGTGAAGTGAAGTGTCTTAAAGAATCTCAGTTTTGGAAGTGCTTATCCTTGCATTTTTGAATATTTTGGGGAAGTATAATGCCTATAACTGAGTTTTCACTCATACACCATATTATGAGGCTTCTGCAGGCATACCTAACTATGGGAATTTTTTTTGGGTGTTTTAGGATCAAACTGGACAAATTGGGAAGCTACAAGAAATTTCGTAGTGCCCGATGCTACGAACTGGTCTACACAGTCAAACGCTGCAAACTTCGCTATGAATTCCTCTGCGAACTAGTTGATATAGTCAACTCTACAGGATTCACTGCAAACTCCTATTTTGATGGTTTCAAGAGGATCAACGGTCACTAGATGGCTAGGGGAGCATGGTACAACTATTTGGAGGCCATTTTAAAGTTGTAGGATACCTGGCAATGAAAGGAATGCACTAAAAGGACACTTCATTATGCAAGATTAAGGTGTTAGGATAGTTGCCAACATTAGCCTTTTTTGTAGTAGTTTGTTGTTTCTAGTTTGTATAGGTGTTACTACCTCATTTTAAGATGGAAGAATCCTATATTAGAGGATGAAATCACATTGTATGCTATCATTCCATGTCTAGGCTATAAAAGAAACATTAGAAGGCATTTTTTAGGTTCAAATGGTTGATGTAAAAGACCTTTTTAGTGATTTTAATGAAACAGAGCCTACTCTAGTTTTGATGTATCAGACTTGATGAAATCTTGTTTAATGGGAGTTAGTTTTATTTTTTCCATCTTATCTCTCTCACCCTGAAATTTTACTGTCATTGACGGATTCAAATGATATTTTGTAGCTGTATTACAATGAATGTTTGATTATGATACTGTTATAGCTTTATCAAAGTTTTTTTTTGCTTGGATTTAAGAAGTTCTTGTATTTGAATCTTTTGTCTCCTTGGTCTACTGAAAAAGCCTGGTGCTAGTGGTAGAATCACTTCATTTTCTTACTAAGTCTTCCTTCTATTCACAGTAATCCTCAAAATCCTGACCTAAGCTAAACAATAACTCATTTGCTGATGCACTTGATCTAAAATTTCCTGTGTTTTGACATTGCTAAACTCAAATTTATCCATTTGACACCACATTTTAAGACTTATATCATAAACCTATTGATGGGTACTGAGATTTCACTTTAGCAATCAAAGTGTAACTTTCAGTGCTAACATTCTTGGCATCATTTCAGGGGAATGGATTGAAAACATTTCCCTGGGATTGAACGACAAAGAAATACTGATTCTGAGGGTGCATAGTAATCAGTACATTGAAGACTACAGTTCTCACTTGGTGACCCCACTATTTAAGTTGTGGCTCCTAAAGGAAAACACATGAGGTCTACCCCACATCTACCTCTTGCTACTCCTAAAGCTGACCCAAAGAAGATCATCAAGAAAGGAAAAGATTCTCAAGAAGGATTTTTAGTTGCTGTTCCAGGTACTACTGGTCATTTTCCCGATTCCACTTTTAAAACACCAGTATTTGTATCTAGTACTCCTCTTTCACCCTCTGTTGAAATTTATAGAAATTTGAATATTGAATATTTCCCTGTGGAATATTCTTCTTTTTCTCCCAAATGGAAAGAAGAAAGTTTTGAAGTTCTTTCCTCTCCTGATGTTGTAAGATGGTTTAGACTTGAGAGCTTAGAGGATTTTCCTACCTTGGGTTCTTCATCTCCTCCCTCTATTAAAATTGTTGTGACCAAAGAAGAAGACACCTCATTTCCCTTGGAATTTTCACCATCCTCTTCCAAGACTCAACCTCTCCTTGTCAAAAGTGAAACTTCTCCATCCTATATTCCTCCTTCTCCCAAGCTACACATCATCAAGACTGCAGTTGTACCAATCAAGACCCAATATCCTCCTCATTCTCCTATAATTTATAATCCTCCTCTTCATAATCCAATGGCAGGTGCTAACCTTTCTAGAAATATGATGGATTCCATAATGGCTGCTAGGTATGCCCCTCTCTTGTGCTGCCTCAGCCTATGAATGCTCTCCCAGTTGGAGATTATCTAAAGTATTTATAGGGGAAGAGGACATAACTGCAGAGTAACACCTTGCAACGTTTTATAGCTATGCTGACAATATTAATATTGAAACTGTGTTAGGGACCTATTCCCTCACGTAGGTAGAATAATATATTTTCATGTAATAAAGGTCAATATTAATAAGGCCTAGCAATAAGGAAGAATAAGTCTAATGTAAGAAGACCTAATATAAGCTTCCACTTCTAGAAGGATCTTCCTCTAGATGGTTCTTTTGATAGACATATTTAGTATAAATAGGAGTCGAGGGTATGAGAACTTATGTCTTGGATATTATTGTAATAGAGCTCTACTCTGCTGGAGGTTTCCCCCTCAAAGAGGCAAGTGAACATTTCTCTCAGTAATCTAAGTGCTCTTTTTGGTGTTATTCTGGTATCATTTTGGTAGATATAAAATAGTATGGATAACCTAAATAATTAGCTATAAATGGCAGATGAACAACAATATAACCAGAATGTTCTGGTTATATTGTTGTTCATCTGCCATTTATAGCTAATTATTTATGTTATCCATACTATTTTATATCTGTAATATTACAAGTGGTATTAGAGCACCTTTCTCGACAAAAAAATGTGGGTTCATTTTTTTTTCCAGGGTAGAGACGTATTTTGACATCTTTAAGCTACAAAGATATGTCATTACATGCATAAACCCGCGGTCGAGATTCATACACGCATGAAATACAAGTGGTACTTAAGCACACATCTATTGGTGGCCACCCTTGTAACCCTTATTGGTACCCCTTCGAGTGGTAGCAAATCATACAACACCTGTATACGGATCAGCCTAAATCTCCTGAAGCCCTCCATAGATAAACCGATCGGCCGCCTGACTGCTATAGTTCCATCGAGAACAACACTCGAGAAGATACTCTCTAGTACCTAGGTAGTTAGGTAGTATGTATAAGGGCATGATCTAGCCTCCTTAGTTGGTGCCATGAGATATTGGGCCGAGTACTACTGTTGGACCCTACACGTATATCAGATCGGATTAAAACTCCGCAGGAGTATATAAAAAAAGAAGTATGGATCCTATTGGCACCATTATTTGAGACCTATTTAGTTGGATTTCTCTCTTTTCCCTTATCGCATTCATACCTATCATTTTTCAATAATTTTTTTTTTCTCGTGGACCCGACCCTCGTCCAACACCCTTATTTGGGATTTAGCCCATTGGATTCAACTTGTTGCCTTGATTTTTGTGATACACTTCACCCACAACCCATTTTCTATGTGGTCCCACCCACCCCTTTTCATGTTCCCTCATCATCATGGCCCATACCTATAGCCAAGACTTGGAAGCTCGCTTCAATACCTTGCACTCTAATTTCACAGAAACCCAACAAGAAGTGAGACAACTTAGTGCCAATATTGCCATGAATAAAAACATGCATTCCTCCATCGCTGCCTCAATCGAGGAACTCAAACAAGACCTCAAACAAGACCTCAAACAAGACATTACTACCCATCTTGAATATGTCACTACAATGATTTACGCCAAGCTGCATATCCATGCAAATCTTCCCTTATCTGACCCACCTTTGCATACTGAAGGTGAAACTTCCTCTAATTCCCATAATTTTCAGCCCCATCACTTTCAAATGGAACATTATTTCTCTTTGTATGGCATTACAGATGAGTTAGCCAAACTCTGGTATGGTGTTCTCCATCTAGATCAAGAACATTGGCAATGGAGAAAAAATGCCCTCCAAGGGTATGTGGCTTGGACACACTTTGTGGCAGAGATTTATGAATGATTTGACACTAACACCAACCACTTAGGTCGTTTGAAAAATTTGAAACAATCTGGCACAATGGAATACTTTATAGCTACTTTTGAGCGACTGGATTTTCGTACAGAAGGCGTGTCTGATGTTTTTTTCCAAAAATGTTTTATTAGTGGCCTCAAGGATGAGATTCGTGCCCATGTCCTCATGGATCGGCCTCAGAGTTGGGTGGATGCTACTAAAATATATAAGGAAGCACAACATGTTGTCTCTTCTAAAAAACGAAAACCCTCCTTTATTCCTCGCACTAAACTAGTAACTCCCACTCCTCCTTCTACTCCATTAAATATCTAGAAATTGATCAGGGCCGAAATGGATGAACACCAAGTCAAAGACCTTTGTTATAATTGTGATGAAAAATATTTTCTGGGACACAAGTGTACGGAACAAAAGATTTTTATGGCCATCTCGGAGGATGTTTCATAAGAGGATGTTGAGGCTCCCCTTGTGTCCATGTCGCCTGAACCCACTGACATAACCCCTCCCTCAAACCATCCCGAAGTAGAACCAATCATTTCCCTAAATTCTCTCACTGGCTTCTCTGCTCCCCAAACCCTCAAGCTAATTGGTTACATAAAGCATAGGCAGGTCATCTTTCTTGTTGATAGTGGAAGTACCCATAATTTTATTCATCGCCGCATTGCCCAGGAAACTAATTTCTATATCCGTGTAGTCAATAATTTTCAAATCATGATTGCCAATGGCGGGTCCATGAAATGTGGAGGGCATTGTGAAAATGTGCATCTCCAAATTGGTGAATACTATTAGTGTTTCATGGAAACCTACACAGGAGATCTAGCTAAAGCATACACAAACAAAGCTTATTAAGAAAAGGAAGAGAGATACACAATGAAGAATGAGAATCAATGCATATTATTTTCTTATCAATGAGTGAGTGATCTTCACTCATATAGGAAATGCCATCCTATAATTAGGAATGCATGCATAATAGTGATGGTCTAATATTAGAAAGTCTAAAATAGAACTAGTCAATTAACTCCCATTGAACTAGTGTTACTCCCACTGAACTAGTGTGCCGAAAATAGAAATTTCTCCAACACCCCTCCCTGAACATCACTATGGAGTAAAAAATGAGTACCAACTACTAGGCCATTTTAGGTACTCATGTACAATGCAACTAATGAACATTGAATAAAAATGAGGAAAGAGGGAAAACCACGTGGGAACAAAACCCCCCCTCAAAATATAATGTATCAAAAGAAGAAAATGAAAGTTGCTAGGCAACTATGTTCTTCACTGCAAGACGATCCCGCAAAGTCTGAAACTTCTGCTCACTGAAAGTCTTCGATATAGAAATATTTATGGATATGATGAAGTCCTTTGGAAAATTTTCGGGCCTTGTACCTCTGATACCATGTCAGTGTTTCATGGAAACATGCACAGAAGATCTAGCTAAATCATACACAAACAAAGCTTATCAAGAAAAGGAAGAGAGATACACAATGAAGAATGAGAATCAATGCATATTATGATCTTATCAATGAGTGAGTGATCTTCACTCATATAGGAAATGACATCCTATAATTAAGAATGCATGCATAATAATGATGGTCCAATATTAGAAAGTCTAAAATAGAACTAGTCAGTTAACTCCCACTGAACTAGTGTTACTCCCACTGAACTAGTGTGACGAAAATAGAAATTTCTCCAACAAATACCACCTAAAATATCATATGTTTGCTATCGACATGGGTGGTTGTGATATTGTTTTGGGTGCATAATGGTTAAGGACTTTGGGTCCCATTCTCATGGATTTTAAGGAATTAACCATGCAATTCGACTAGGAGGGCCAACAATATAAGTTCCAAGGCATCACCGTTGGTTCCCCAGAGATCATCAATTCCCATTGCATGGAAAATATGCTCAAAAAAGGTTATTCTGGCATTATTTCCCAAATCCATGCCATACAAGCAATTGAGACACCCCCTTTGTCGCAGGACCTCCAATCCATCCTCTCTAAACATCAAGTGGTTTTTACACTCCCCAGAGACTCCCTCCTTCTTGTGGTGTTCATGATCATTCCATTCCCCTTGTCCCAGGAAGCCTTCCTCCCAATATCCATCCTTATCGTCACCCATTTTCCCAAAAAAATGAAATTGAGAAAATTTTTCAAGAACTGCTCAACGCAGGTGTTATCCACCCTAGTATGAGCCCCCACTCTTCTCCTGTGGTCATTGTCCTTAAGAAATAAGGTTCTTGGCGCATTTGTCCTGACTTTCGTGCCCTCAACAAACTCACCATTAAAGAAAAATTTCCCATTCCTCTTATTGATGACCTCTTGGATGAATTGAGTGGCGCTCAATTCTTTAGTAAACTTGATCTTCATTCTGGATATCACCAGATATGTATGAAAGAGGCAGACATTCCTAAGACTGCATTTAGAACTCATGAGGGTCACTATGAGTTTTTGTTCATGCCCTTTGGATTGTGTAATGCTCCCTCCAATTTCCAAAGCCTCATGAATCATGTCTTTCGTCCTTTTCTCCATCTTTTTTTCTTAGTTTTCTTTGATGATATCCTCATATATAGTAAAATCTCGACAACCCATCTTTCTCATGTGGATCGAGTTCTCCATCTACTCTCTCAACACCAACTTTTCCTCAAACAATCTAAATGTGCTTTTGGCACCTCAGAAGTCGAGTACTTGGGTCATCTTGTTGGCAAGGCCGACGTCATGGTGGATCCTAAAAATATTGAAGCTATTCAAAATTGGCCTCACCCAAAGACTCTCAAAATATTTCGTGGATTTTTTTGGTTTAATAGGTTATTATCTCAATTTTGTTAAGAATTATGGAAAGATTGCGACACCTCTCACTGCACTCCTTAAAAACAATTCTTTCACTTGGACTCTAGCAGCTAATTAGGATTTTCAAACCTTGAAGATGGCCATGTGCACCACTCCATTCCCGGCCCTTCCTGATTTCACAAAGACCTTTGTCCTGGAATGTGATGCTTCCGGGAAAGGAATTGGCATTGCCCTTATGCAAGAGGGTTGGCCTTTGGCCTTTACCAACAAACAACTGTCTGAGCCAAATTTGGGAAATCAATCTATGAAAAGGAAATGTTGGCTATTATGTATGTCATGGATCATTGGCGCCCTTATCTATTGGGGAAATGCTTCCAAATTAAGACAGATCATCAAAGCCTCAATTATTTTCTGGAACAACGCCTTTCCTCCCCAGAGCAAAAAAAATGGGTGACTAAGCTCTTTGGATATGATTATGAGATCATTTACATGAAAGGCAAAGACAATGTGGTTGCTGATGCACTTTATAGAAAATATGAAGATGAAGGGTCCCTTTTTTCTCTCTCCTTCATTGTACCAGATTGGCTCCAAGTTGTTCACCAGGAATGGCTACACGATCCCAAAAGTTCGCATTTGATACAACAATTGCAGTCCAATTCTCCAGTTTCCCTAGGGTGATCTTGGATCAATGATGAGATTCAATACAAAGGCCATTTGTATTTAAGTAAATAGTCAAAACTTAAATCCATGATACTTTTTGAGCTTCATCCTACACCCACAGTTGGGCACTCTGGGTTTACCAAAACCTATGACAGGGTAAAACGTTCTTTTTTTCTAGGATGGTATGAAACATGATGTTCGTAATTTTGTTGCTGAATGTGATGTGTGTCAACGCAACAAGGGAAAACCAGTCAAATCTCCTGGATATCTCTATGGATTTTATTGCAGGCTTACCTAAATCGGGCAATAAATCAATCATCATGGTGGTAGTTGATCGTCTTTCCAAGTATGCTCATTTCTGTGCTCTTCAAAACCCATTTACAACATCCACTGTGGCTCAACTTTTCATGGATCAGGTCTTCAAGCTTCATGGCATGTCACATTCTATTGTTTTTGATCGCGACCCAAGTTTCACCGGAAATTTTTCGCAAGAAATGTTCAAGCTACAAGCCACCCAATTTCATCTCATCACAACTTATCATCCCCAGAATGATGGTCAAACTGAAGTTGTCAACAAGTGTTTGGAAACATATTTGAGGTGTTTTTCATGGGAAAGGAAAAATCAATGGGCTCAATGGTTACCACTAGCTGAATGGTGGTACAACACTTCGTACCATACAAATTCCCGCATGACTCTTTTTGAAGCGCTATATGGAAAAAATCCACCTTCAATTATCTCATATTTTCTGGGTGTCTCGAAGGTCCAGGAAGTTGAACAAACACTTATAGTTCGAGAGGCTATTCTCTGTACCCTCAAAGAGAATTTGGTCATGGCCCAGAATCACATGAAGCAACAAGCATATCAAGGTCGCTTTGAATGTCAATTTGCAGAAGGGGATCAAGTGTTTCTTTGACTGCAACCTTACAAGCAAAATTCCCTCAAGGTTGACCTTGTCAGAAACTGGCGCCCAAATTTTATGATCCTTATATCGTTCTCAAGCATGTGGGATAGGTGGTCTGTCAGTTATCTTTGCCCATTCATTCTAAGCTCCATCCTATTTTTCATGTTTTCTTCTTAAAGAAGGTGATTGGACCTAAGTTCCAAACTCAAACCAACCTTCCTGATTTGGATGAAGAAGGCTCCATTTGGATACAACCACAAGTATTTTTGGACCAGCGTGAGCATCGTCCGCGTCAGCGAACCATCAAGGAAGTGTTATTCCAGTGGAAAGATACAACTCCAACAGATGCCACTTGGGAACCAGCTACCATTCTGCAGCAATTTACCCTCTCAAGCCTTGAGGACAAGGTTGTTTTTAAGGGGGAGGACATTTTAGGGACCTAACCCCTCACATAGGTAGAATAATATATTTCCATGTAATAAAGGTCAATATTAATAAGGACTAGAAATAAGGAAGAATAAGTCCAATGTAAGAAGAACTAATAGAAGCTTCCACTTCTAGAAGGATCTTCCTCTAGATGGTTCTTTTGATAGACATATTTAGTATAAATAGGAGTCGAGGGTATGCAATATTTTGTCTTGGATATTATTGTAATAGAGATCTTCTCTGCTGGAAGTTTCCCCCTCAAAGAGGCAAGTGAACATTGTTCTCAGTAATCAAAATGATCTTTCTGGTGTTATTCAAGTATCATTTTGGTATTATTGTGGTGTTCTGGTTATATTGTTGTTCATCTACCATTTCTAGCTAATTATTTCTATTCTACATACTATTTTATATCTAGAATATTACAAAATGAGGATGTTTGGATGAGGGTTTTTGTACAAAGCCTTGATAGTGAGGCTAGGAAATGGTTTAGGGGTTTAACTCTAGGATCTATTGCTGGAATTGAAGCTCTAGATGATGCCTTTCTGAGGCATTGGGGAGATAAGAAATATTTATTGTATTATATTACAGAGTTTGGGTCACTCAAGAGAAAAGAAGGGGAACCTGTTTCATATTTTTCAAAGAGATTCAATAAAATGTACAACAAAATCGCCACAGAAATTAAGCCCACTAAAACTTTTGCCAAGATAGCCTATGCCAGTGCTTGTGACCCTTATTTTTGCATCTTGTTGAGAGAAAGGAGATCTACATCTCTAGCTCATATGCAAGATGCTTCCTTGGAGGTAGAATCAAATATATTGGTATATGATAAGCTCAGGGGAAAATATGATAGAGATAGGAGAAAAAGTAGGGTTGAAGCTTCAACCTCTGATTCTTATGGTGTTAATCCTCAAGTAGATGATCTAACAAAACTAGTTAAATCACTTTCTGCTGAAATGGAAAAAAATGAAGCATGAGGGAATTTTTTTATTATAGAAATACACAAAATACTGATAACAGAGGAAATTTCAGGAGACAAAATAATGCCTCTCAGATCCTTCAAAGAGATCAAAGAAATAGGGATGACCAAAAAGTTCAGAATCCTCTTCAAAATAACATGGTTGATGATGAAGTAGGAGAGGATGAAGAAACATATCAAGAAATTCATTATGTGGGTGATACCTCTCCATCCCCTCATCTAACTTAGTCAACATATGAGGAGTCTCTTATGGACAATCAATTGAATGAATTGAGTAAAGGGGAAAAAGATAATGAAAACCAAAATAAATATAACTTAAGGTAAAAAAAGAAGGAGGGGAATCCTAGTACATCAGATCAGCCCAACAAAACAAAAAATTCTGCTAAGGCTGTGGTTTCTAGAAGTAAAGAAAAAGAGGAAAAAAATCTCAAACAATGATTAAGGCCCCTGTTCCAAAAATTAAGGAGATTCTGAAATATCCCTCTTCCTTTAGTTTTGACAATGAAATTCAAAAGATAAAAATTCCATTACCATTTTTAGAACTGATTAAAAATGAAGAGTTCAAAAGGTATCTTTCCAAGATGCTGCAACCCGAATCTTCCTCCAACTCCACAGACTCAGTGAACCTATAAGATGAAAAACCAACAGTCATATTGGGACCTTTGGAAGAAGACATGGATGAATCTTCTCCTCCAATTTACACATCATTAAATATTCATGATAAAGTTTTGCACAACTGCTTGATGGACTCAGGTGCATCTCATAACCTTATGCCTAAAACTACCATGGATGAGCTTGGTCTGGAAATTACTAAAACCTATCATGACCTATACTTAAATCTAGAAAAGTGAAATGCCTTGGAGTGATCAAAGACCTGGTTGTTACCTTATTTCAATTGCCCATGAAGAGTGTGGTCATGGATATTGTGGTGACTGATTTTCCCCCTAAGTTTGGGATGCTATTGTCAAGATCTTGGATCAAGAGACTAGGGGGAACTTTGCAGATGGAAATTTCATATGCCACTATTCATGTATTTGGAGGAGAGCACATAAGTATTTATAGGGAAGCACAACTAGCTTACATCATCAATGATGAAGCTAATCCTACAAACCACCCCATTTTTGCAATTTACATTAATCTAGGATCCAATATCTTACAACTCATTGATGCTCCTCAATCACCTATTTAAATAAGAAAACAACCTATTAAAACTTGTGAGACACCTCCTCAAATACCCCAGTTTGGAAGATGTTTTTTGATGGGGCCTCTTCTAAAGAAAGTGTTGTTGCTAGAGTGCTTTTTATCTCCCAAACCAAGAAATCATATCTTTGTCTTATAAACTAGAATTTGAAACTACAAATAATGTAACAGAGTATGAGGCTCTTGTCTTGGGTTTTAGGGCTGCAAAAGATATGAAGATTGAGGAGTTATCAATGTTTGGGGATGCTGAACTAATTGTTCATCAGGTTAAAAACATGTATCAAGCTAAACACCCCAAGTTAATGACTTACATAAATGAAGTTTGGGATCTTATTGATAATTTTTTCTTAGCTTTTAACATCTCTTTTTTTCCAAGAGAAGAAAATGCTATGGCATATTCTTTTGCTGTTTCTGCAAGTAACTTTAAAATCCCTTTGCCCCCCAAGCTCAAATATGATGTGAAAGTAAAGTATAGACCCTCTATACCCGACAATGTCAAACATTGGAAGGTATTTGAGGATGATATTGATATTAAGAGATTTCTGGAAACTGTGGAAGAGTTTTATGCTCTTCACATTGATCAAGATCATGATGATACAAAAAGCCCTCATACTGATATTTTCCTCAATACAATTGCAGACCACAAGATTGTTCAACTTCCCAGTAAACATATTCCAAAAGGATTGGTTCCTTTGGAGATATTATTTGATAGAGATGATGTTGCTGTGAAGGTTAAAGGTTCAAGTGAAGAAGCTGATGTGACAGAAAGCAACTTAGGTACAGAGGAAAATCCAAAATATGTCAAATTGTCTAGCAGTTTATCAAAGGAGCAAAGGGCTAAGTATGTGAAGTTATTAAAGGAATTTGTTGATGTATTTTCTTGGAAATATGAAGATCTACAAAATTATGATACAAGCATCATTGAACATAAGATACCTTTGAAATATGAGACCAAGCCATTTAGGCAGAAACTTGGACAGATAAATCCCATGTTGCTGCCTATTATGGAAAAAGAAGTCAAGAAGTTGCTTGATGCTAAGATCATCATACATTTAAGGTAATATGAGTGGGTGGCCAACCTAGTCCCTGTGAGGAAAAATAATGGTGAAATTAGACTTTGTGTTGATTTCAGGAATTTGAACAGAAGTTCCAAGAAAGATAATTACCCCTTGCCAAAGATGGAGTATATTTTGCAAGGGGTGACTGGTTTAGAAAGGATGTCTATGATTGATGGCTTCTTAGGCTGCAATCATATCTCTGTCCTACCTGAATATAGAGAGAAGACAAATTTAACTACTCCTTGGAACACATTCATGTATGCTAAAATGCCCTTTGGTCTAATGAATGTAGGAGCAACTTTTCAACGAGAAATGGATATTGCCTTCATTGGGGAGAAGGAAAAATTTGTGGTCATCTATCTGGATGACATTACAGTGTTCTCAATATTTGATAAGGAACATTATCATCATTTGAAGAAAGTTTTCCTAAAGTGTAGAAAGTTTGGGCTATCTCTCAATCCTAAGAAGTCTTTGTTTGCTATGAAAGAAGGCAAGTTGTTGGGACAAATTGTATCAACAAAAGGGGTAAGTATTGATCCAAGTAGAGTAGAGGCCATCTAGATGTTGTCTCTTCCTAGTTCCAAGAAGGAGATCCAGTCTTTCTTGGGTAAAATAATTTTTTTGAGAAGATTTATCTCTAACTTTGCTGAATTGGTTAAGTACATCACATCTATGCTTAGAAAGGGAAATGGGGTGAAATGTACTGTCGAAGCTTAAAATTCTTTTGACCAAATCAAACAAGAATTGACTGAAGCACCTGTTTTCATCAATAATGATTATTCAAAGGAATTTCTAATATTCGATTTTGCCTCACATGACACATTGGCTGCTGTCCTTCTTAGGAAAAACACAGATGGGATGGAGAAACCTATTTACTTTTCCAGCAGAGAATTAAGGGATGCTGAGATGAGGTATGATATTATGGAAAATAAGGTTTATGCTTTGGTTAAATCCCTTAAATCCTTCAGGGTATACATTCTGCATTCCAAGATTATCTCCTATGTCCCATCAACCTCTATGAAGGAAATACTAATCCAACCTGGCATACATGGAAAGATGAGAAAATGGATTGCCAAAATTCTGGAGTTTGACCTTGAAATGAAGCCTACTAAGTTGGTGAAAGGGCAAGGTTTAGCTAGATTGATGGCTGAATCAAATTGGAAAGCACTGGGGGTTACTTTAATAAACCTAAACTCTGAAAATAAACAAATTGATACTTCTGTTAAAATCTCTCATATCAGTCCCAACTTAGCATAATGCACTTGGTAGAAAGACATCATTTATTTTCTACAAAAGTTGCAACCTCCTGATGGTTTGGAGAAGAACAAGGTGAGAGATTTGAAACTAAAGGCAATCATATATTGTCTCATTTATCACATATTGTATTGGAAATATCCTCTAGGGGTTCTCTTGAGATGTCTAGATCCACATGAGGCTCAAAATGCCATGACTGATTTTCATGACAGCTTGTGTGGGGGTCATCACTTTTGGAGAACCACAACATATAATATCCTCAGAGCTGGGTATTTTTGGCCTAGCCTTTTTACTGATGTTTGTGCAAAGATTAGGGCCTGTGATAAATATAATAAGTTTTCAAGAAAGCAACAACTGAAATCTTTACCTCTAAATCCTGTGGTGGTTTCTAGTCCTTTCCAACACTGGGGACTTGAATTCATTGGAGAAATTCATCTAGCATCAAGTGGTCAACATCGATGGATTTTGACTGCAAATGACTATTTCAGCAAGTGGATAGAAGCCATTCCTACAAGGAGTGCCTCACATAAGGTAATCATTGGTTTTCTTGAATATTTTATGTCAAGGTTTGGTTGCCCAAGCAAGATTGTTACTGATAATGCTGCATATTTCAAAGTTGAACCATTGGTGAAATTTTGTGAGAAATATGGGATTCAACTAGTTCATTTTATTACTCCCGATGCAATGGTTTAGCAGAATCCTCTAACAAGAGCCTTGTAAATATCATCAAGAAGTTACTGGAGGAAAATAAGAAAGCATGGGACTCAAAGCTGAAATTTTCTTTATGGGCTTATAGAGTTACTGCAAAGATATCACTTGGTATTTCCCCTTTTCAGCTTGTTATGGGAATGAAGCTATTTTTCCTACTCAACTTGCCTTGCCTGTGGCAAAGTTCCTTTAGGATCAACAAGGAGAACCAGATGATAAGGTTAGAAGGATCCATAAACTAGTAGAAGTACCACATGTTGGCATGTTTTACAGGCAGCGTATGCTTGTCATTGATGGCAAGTACAACAACGATGATGGCTTGAGTACAGGAGCATGATCAACAATGCAGTGATAATGGGGAGGAGCAGCAACAATGATCATTGGATCAACAATTCAGAATTCCCGATGGCTGTCAGATCTCAATGTAGACAAGAGGAGTGCACAGATATGGAGGATAGATCTCGGGCATTAGATCCGAGCGCAGGGTCTGACCACCATTGGATCCAGGAGAGCCTGCACATTCTTTAAAGTGCTAGGAGAAGCGGGCTTACAAAATCCTGAAAGTAGGAGGACCGTCCATCTTCGCGAAGGACACATGGACGTGCAGATATGGAGGATAGATCTCGGGCGTTAGATTCGAGCGCAGGGTCCGACCACTGTTGGATCCAGGAGAGCCTGCACGTTCTTTAAAGTGATAGGAGAAGTGGGCTTACAAAATCTTGAAAGCAGGAGGACCATCCATCTTCGGGAAGGACACGTGGACACAGATCATCATTTCTCTGACTGGAAAGTCAAAGGTATGAAATGCTCCAGCCTTTCACCTCCCGAAATCGCAATATGCTAAATCGCGAAATGATCTGAGCTGTCAAATCAAGGTTTGATCTGGACCGTTGATCCCACTCCATTTCGGAGTTTCGCGGATAGAGAGTTGGAGATGTCAAAGAATATTAACCACAGGAATCCCGAAATCGCGATATGAGAAATCGCGAAATGATCTGAGCCGTCAGATCAAGGTTTGATATGGACCGTTGATCCCACTCCATTTCGGAGTTTTGCGGATCGAGAGTTGGAGATGTCAAAGAATATTAACCACAGGAATCCCAAAATCGCGATATGCGAAATTGCGATTTAATCGCAACCGTCAGATCAAGATGTGATCTAGACCGTTGATCCAACTCCATTTCAGAGTTTCGCGGATCAAAAATTTGAAGTGACAAGAACACTGAACATCAAGAATGCCTAAATCGCGAAATGATTTGAGCCGTCAGATCAAGTGTTGATCGGGACCGTTGATCCCACACCATTTCGAGGTTTTGGGGATCGTGACTTGGAGATTCAAGATGCCTCATCTCCAGATTCATGAAATGCAAAATCGTGAAAGTGCTTTTTGCATGAGGTTGTGATCACAACCCTTGGTCACATCAGCGAGAGATGGAGGAAAGAGCTAGAGAAACCAAGCTCCTTTTCGTGGATTGCGACTGGGAATGTCGAGACACATGGTCACATGAATGCCGAATTGCCGAATGCCGAAATGCTGAAATGAATGCAAAGTCCCATGGAATCAATCCAATGGTGCAGGTGAATTTGAACAAGATCGGAGGGCTACTGTAGCACGACACAGTGTAACTGCCAGAAACCACTGATGGTTTCTGCTAGGCACGTTTTGGTGGCCTTCTCGCCTGGTGGAATCATACCACTACCGTTTCCTATCTGGTTAGGTTTTCCAGATGGGTTAGTAGTTAATTGCTATCACCTTGGTATGGTGCGGTATTTTATTTTGGAGTCGTGTCGTCCAGAAGACACTTTGGGGGTGATTGACAGAGGAGGTGAAGAGTCACAGGAAATATTCAAGAGGGATGAAGATGTTCATGGAGGCGATTGACAGCTAGATGAGAATTGAGGCCTGTAACTGGAACAGAGAAGGTGAGCTCGACTGTCATAGAGAAGACGAAGAGTCTCAAACTGCCAGAGAGGCAACATACAATGATGCTGAACAAGTGGTAAATGACCAGAGAAGCTGAAGAGTCACGATGATGATCAGACAAAGCACTTGAGTTGTGGAGGAATTTGGCACGGAGTGAGCGTGCAGAGGCATTACGAATATTGCATGCACAAAGACAACATAGACTATAAGAATGTGAAACAAAGAAGAGATAAGTTGTTGTCGCTGTGTAGGAGAATTCAGGTGTGTACAAGGAGGTAGAGCGCAGGAGCAGAAATGCACAGTCAAGGAATGGTGCATTGAAGGGATATGGCGCATAGAGCATAAAAGGCAGAAGAACAAAAAGTGCTAGAGGTGTACAGAAGACACTGATGCAGACAGGGCAGAGAAGTGTAACAAAACAACGACAAGGCTGGTAAGCCATTGAATAATTTTATATTGCTGTAATAAGTTTTAGTAACAAAGAATTTATAATTTAGGGTGGTTGGGAGGCGCTAGGGAGGACTGGTGTCCTTGAAGTTTCAAGTGGGTGCTTGAACACAGAGAGTTGGTGCTAGAGAAATCAGGGAGTTGGTGCTTCCTTCTAGTTGGTGCTAGAGAAAACAGAGAGTTGGTGCTCTTAGCAAGTAGCGGCTTGCAAAACTGAGGTTGTAGCCTCATTATGAGTTGGTGCTCATATGTATGACAATGTAAAGAATGTAACTGTTACTTATCATATAAAGAAAAAAGAGGTTTTTACCCTATATGGGTTTCCTCGGGAAGTATCTGTCTCTGTGTTTCTCATATATGTGACTGATGTTGAATGTGTCAATGTTTATTTCCCTACATGATTATCATCATCATTGAGTGCCTTGTAAAGTTTTTAAAAGATGCATAAATGTTTAAGCACGGTGACAACTAATTCACCCCCCCCTCTCAGTTGTCCAACAATTGGTATCAGAGCCGGCCCCTTTTATCTAAGGGTAGATCCTAGAGCTTAAACATGTCAAGCCATGAAGGAAATTCAACCAATAAGGCCCCTCTGTTCAATGGAACAAACTTTGCCTTTTGGAAAGTTAGAGTGAGAACCTACATAATGGATTTAGGTGTAGATGTCTGGGATGTGGTAGATACTGGTTATGTAAAGCGAGTTGTGCTAGCTAATAAGGATGACAAACTAGAATTTAGCTTCAACGCTAAGGCTATGAATGCTATCTTGAGTGGTCTTGCAGAAGCAGAATTCGTAAAAGTTATGCACCTAGGAAATGCCAAAGAAATGTGGGACACACTCATTAGCAGTTATGAGGGTAATGAGAAGGTAAAGAACACAAAGCTTCAAACCTACATAATACAGTTTGAACAACTGAAGATGAAGGAAGATGAAACTGTTGGAAAATACTTTCTGAGAGTAGAAGAAATGGTAAATGCAATGAAGGCACTTGGTGAAACAATTGGGGAACCTTCTTTAGTTCATAAAATCTTGAGATCTCTCCCAGATAGGTTCAACCCGAAGGTCTCTTCTATAGAAGAACTTAATGATCTAAAAACCTTGCATTTTGACCAACTTCTAGGAACACTGACTGCATATGAAATGAGAATAGTTAAAGATAAACCCACCTCCAGAGAAGCATCATTTAAAGCAGACAAGAATGAGGATGCTGAGCCCGATGAAATTGAAGCAAAATTTGTGAAGAGACTGAAGAAGGGATCAGGAAAATACAAAGGTAAACTGCCTTTCAAATGCCTTAACTATGGTAGGATAGGCCATTTTTCAAATAAATGTCCCCACAAAGGAAAGGATCAGACTTGTGATGATGAGGAGAATTACAAACACAAAAATTTATTTAAAGAGAATAACTTTAAGAAGAAAAGTCTTTGTGCAAACAATGATGATGATCCTTCAGATGATGAAGACAATGATTCATATATTGAAGATAAAATAAATGACTTCATACTTATGGCCAAATAGGACTATGACAATAGTATCACAGGGAGTGATGTTAATGAAGAAGAATCTGTGGTTGACATGGAAGGAGAACTGATCAGTGCATTGGAAGAGACTAACAGAATAAGAATCAAGAACACAAAGCAAAGACAATTGTTGATACAGTTCGAGAAAGACAGTAAAGAACCTTATGAAGACCTTGTCCTACTAAAAGTAGAATTGGAAGAGGCAAAGAAAATCGAAGAAATTCTGAAACAACAGCTATCAGAAAAGAAGGAAAGATGTGAATCATTAGAACAAGAAGTAGTGAAAACAAGGAAAGAAATGGAGAAGTTTCA
>JASDQU010107804.1:249438-265931 GCA_032191745.1 Picea mariana
ATGGAGATTTAAGTGAAGAAGTCTATATGGAACAACCAGAGGGTTTCAAACTGTCTGATAACCCTGACTTAGTATGCAAGCTGAAGAAAGATTTATATGGTTTAAAACAGGCCCCTCGAGCCTGGTATCGCAGACTGGATACGTATCTCAAAGAAAAAGGGTTCAAGAGAGGAACAACTGACATCAATCTGTATATTAAAACATAGGATAATAATTTACTCATCGTACTGGTCTATGTAGATGACATCATCTTTGGATGTAATAAGGATTCATTGGTACAATGGTTTGCTTGTGCCATGGAGTCTGAATTTGAAATGTCTATGATAGGAGAACTGTTATTTTTTCTTGGTCTGCAAATTACTCAGAGGCACGAAGGGATGTTCATTTCTCAAGAAAAATATCTAAGAGAAATGCTAAAAAGGTTTCAAATGGAAGATTCTAAACCTGTGGGTACACCTATGGTAACTGGATGTAAATTAAGCAAGGATGACGATTCACCTGATGTTGATCAAAGCTCATATCGATCAATGATAGGAAGCCTGCTGTACATCACAACATCTCACCCAGACATAATGCATGCTGTGGGAATGGTAGGAAGATATCGGGCTGCACCTAAACAGAGTCATTTGCAAGCTGTCAAAGGATATTCAGGTATTTGAAAGAAACAATGACTTATGGTTTGTAGTATCCCATAAATCAAAATCTTCAATTGACTGCTTATTCAGATGCAGACTGGGCAAACTGTGTTGATGAGAGAAAAAGCACCAGTGGAGGAGCATTCTTCCTGGGTGACTCCTTAGTAGCCTGGCTTAGTAAAAAGCAAGGTTCCATTTCTTTATCAACCACAGAGGCAGAGTACATTGCTGTTGCTACCTATTGCACTCAGGTATTATGGATGATTCAAACACTTGCAGACTTAGAGGTAAAATACACTGCACCGATCCCAATTCATTGTGATAACACTAGTGCCATCAGTGTGTCTAAAAATCCTGTATTCCACTCCAAGACCAAGCATATTCCCATAAAATATCATTTTTTGAGAGAGCAAGTCACCAATCAGACTGTTCAGGTCCATTACATTCCCACTACATAACAAATTGCAGACATCTTTACTAAACCCCTAGCCAAGACACCTTTTGAATATCTCAGATAGAAGCTGGGTGTCATTTCGTCTCACCCCTAAAAGAGTCTATCTTGTTAGGGGGAGTTTTGTATTGTTTGAATATATAATGCCTCCTAAAATTACTACAACAACTTAGGGGGAGCATGTCTCTTCTTTGACATTGATGTCGAAGGGGGAGAAAAGAATTCGGGTGCCTTAGTTGCCATTAATGAAAAAGGGGGAGATTGTTGGCATGTTTTACAGGCAACGTATGCTTGTCATTGATGGCAAGTACAACAACGATGATGGATTGAGTACAGGAGCATGATCAACAACGCAGTGATAATGGGGAGGAGCAACAACAATGATCGTTGGATCACCAATTCAGAATTCCCGATGGCTGTCAGATCTCAATGTAGACAAGAGGAGTGCATAGATATGGAGGATAGATCTCAGGCATTAGATCCAAGTGCAGGGTCTGACCACCGTTGGATCCAGGAGAGCCTGCACGTTCTTTAAAGTGCTAGGAGAAGCGGGCTTACAAAATCCTGAAAGTAGGAGGACCGTCCATCTTCGGGAAGGACACGTGGACACATAGATATAGAGGATAGATCTCGGGCGTTAGATTCGAGTGCAGGGTCTGACCACCATTGGATCCAGGAGAGCCTGCACGTTCTTTAAAGTGCTAGGAGAAGTGGGCTTACAAAATCTCGAAAGCAGGAGGACCGTCCATCTTCGGGAAGGACACGTGGACACAGATCATCATTTCATTGACTGGAAAGTCAAAGGTATGAAATGATCCAACCTTTCACCTCCCGAAATTGTGAAATGATCTGAGCTGTTAGATCAAGGTTTGATCTGGACCATTAATCCCACTCCATTTCGGAGTTTCGCGGATCGAGAGTTGGAGATGTCAAAGAATATTAACCACAGGAATCCTGAAATCGAGATATGTGAAATCGTGAAATGATCTGAGCCGTCAGATCAAGGTTTGATCTGGACCATTGATCCCACTCCATTTCAAAGTTTCGCGGATCGAGAGTTGAAGATGTCAAAGAATATTAACCACAGGAATCCCGAAATCGCGATATGCGAAATTGCGATTTAATCGCAGCTGTCAGATCAAGATGTGATCTGGACCATTGATCCGACTCCATTTCAGAGTTTCGTGGATCGAAACTTTGAAGTGACAAGAACACTGAACATCAAGAATGCCGAAATCGCGAAATGTGAAATCGCGAAATGATCTGAGCCGTTAGATCAAGTGTTGATCGGGACTCTTGATCCCACGCCATTTCAGGGATCGCGACTTGGAGAGTCGAGATGCCTCATCTCCAAATTCATGAAATGCGAAATCGTGAAAGTGCTTTTTGCATAAGGCTGTGATCACAACCCTTGGTCACATCAGCGAGAGATGGAGGAAAGAGCTAGAGAAACCAAGCTCCTTTTCGGGGATCGCGACTGGGAATGTCGAGACACATGGTCACATGAATGTCGAATTGTTGAATGCCGAAATGCCGAAATGAATGCAAGATCCCATGGAATCAATCCAATGGTGTAGGTGAATTTGAACAAGATCGGAGGGCTACTGTAGCACGACACAGTGTAACTGCCAGAAACCACTGATGGTTTCTGCCAGAGGACTCGAAGACACTTTGGGGGTGATTGACAGAGGAGGTGAAGAGTCACTGGGAATCTTCAAGAGGGATGAAGATGTTCATGGAGGCGATTGACAACTGGATGAGCATTGAGGCATGTAACTGAAAAAGAGAAGGTGAGCTCGACTATCAGAGAGAAGACAAAGAGTCTCAAACTGCCAGAGAGGCAACATACAGTGATGCTGAACAAGTGATAAATGACCAGAGAAGCTGGAGAGTCACGATGATGATCAGACATAGAACTTGAGTTGTGGAGGAATTTGGTGCGGAGTGAGCATGCAAAGGCATTACGAATATTGCATGCACAAAGACAACATAGACTATAAGAATGTGGAACAAAGAAGAGATAAGTTGTTGTCGCTGTGTAGGAGAATTCAGGTGTGTACAAGGAGGCAGAGCGTAGGAGCATAAATGCATAGTCGAGGAATGGTGCATTGAAGGGATATGGCGCATAGAGCATAAAAGGAAGAAGAACAGAAAGTGCTAGAGGTGTATAGAAGACACTGATGCAAACAGGGCAGAGCAGTGTAACAGAACAACGATAAGGCTGGTAAGTCATTGAATAATTTTATATCGCTGTAATAAGTTTTAGTAACAAAGAATTTATAATTCAGGGTGGTTGGGAGGCGCTAGGGAGGATTGGTGTCCTCGGAGGTTCAAGTGGGTGCTTGAACACAGGGAGTTGGTGCTTCCTTCTAGTTGGTGCTAGAGAAATCAGGGAGTTGGTGCTTCCTTCTAGTGGGCGCTAGAGAAAACAGAGAGTTGGTGCTCTCAGCAAGTAGCAGCTTGCAAAACTGAGGTTGTAGCCTCATTATGAGTTGGTGCTCATATGTATGATAATGTAAAGAATGTAACTGTTACTTATCATATAAAGGAAAAAGAGGTTTTTACCCTGTATGGGTTTCCTCGGGAAATATCTGTCTCTGTGTTTCTCATATATGTGACTGATGTTGAATGTGTCAACGTTTATTTCCATGCATGATTGTCATCATCATTGAGTGCCTTGTAAATTTTTTAAAAGAAGCATAATTTTTTAAGCACGGTGACAACTGATTCACCCCCCCCTCTCAGTTGTCCAACACAATAGACCAGGGAGAAACTCTTTGATAAAGCATAGAGCCATCAACAAAAGATCAAGCAATCTTTTGATAAGAAGGTAAACAAATAAGATTTCCATATGGGAGATCTGGTGCTCAAGTGGGATGCACGTAAGAAAGAAAAAGGAAAATATGGTAAATTCAAAGCCTTGTGGATTGGTCATTTCAATATTATGAAGTTTTTCAAAATAATACTTATAAATTTCAAAACTTGGAAGACTCTGAAGTTTTTGGTGGTCCTGTTAATGGGCACTTTCTGAAAAAGTATTTTAATTAAGCCATGAGTAATTTTTCCCTCCATTGTAAATACCATTTTTGTTTTTCTTTCTATTGAATAAATGACCCCATAGCCCTAGAATAAGATACTGAAGCTGCTTGTCCTTGAAATCTCACAGGGAGCATGCCATCCCCCGTGGAGCCAATGTTATCACATGGAACTGTTTGGGTCAATTCATCCTTAGGTTTTTTATTGTTATCCTTAATGTTGTTTAATTTTTTACTTTTGTCCTCTTCCTTATAGTCTTCTTAGGTCTTAGCACAAATAAAGTTAAGGCTAATGTTGGCCCAAACCCTTGGTTTATGTCTTCATATTTATGATATGGTTAGATAAGCCATCATCCTTATGCCTCCACCACCACACTGACATGTCACCAGTTCCACGATGTGCTAAAACCCCTCCACTTTTTCCCTATACCCGTTAGAAGGTCAAATCAAGTTCTTTTTGTACGTTGCCTTCTCATCAGGACATTTCACAGTGCATCTCAAGTAAACTTTGCTCTCATCGCCATAATTTCACTTATGATGCTTTGTCAGTTGATCTCCTTGTTTTCAACACTCATTTTTTCAAGGAAATAATATAGGATTTCATCATTTAAAGACCTTCTAACTATTTTCCCAAGATTTCAAATTGTTCCTAGCTCGGCGTTGCAAAAACATGTGTTTTCAGATAGGCGTTGTGGAAATTGCTGTGAACTGGTTGGAGAAAGTGAGTTGGAGGTTAGATTAGTTGTAGGTGGATATGTCCAAGATCAAGCACACCAACTTTTAAGCCTCAAATTCCAGGTACTCCATGAGATTTTTAAGCCCTGTTGAAGAACAGTAAAAGACTTTGCTTGTAATTTGTTCTCCTAAGCGTTGTGAATTGGTGATCCACGCTACCAACCATCCCTCTTACCTCTGTTATCACAATTCTCATCCAACTATAAAGATATCAACATATTTTACTAAATATTGAGCAAACCTTGCTGTCAAGCCACCGTTTCTATCCCTTACTTGGATTTTGCTGCCTACGTTGCGAATTCTGCTATGAATCCCTTGTTTTGGCGCTGCAAACCCCGTGCAACAACTCAGTACTGTTATTCACTTACCTCACAACCTATACCAGTTGGTTACCATTAAGATTTACATTCTTATTTCAAGTCTAAATTATATCTATTTTGTTTTGGAAATTGAAAAGAACTTTGTTGATAAAGTTATGATGATTTTGTAAAAGTGAGGGTGAGGTATTGAAAAAAATATTTTGCAGCAATATTTTTCCTTGCATCTCCATTTTTACTGTATGGTCTTCTTCCATTTCCTAACCATCAGTTTCCCTTTCATAAGCTGAGGGATCAAATAGGATAAATAACATTAAAACCCTTGACACAAGCCATCTTTGAAAAAATATTATCCATCCAAACCCTAAGACCTCTGTCTTTCTGTTTTGCCTCTTGCATCACTTAGATTGTTGTCTTAGTTTTCTTCATTTAACATCAATGGATACTCCACAACAGAAGAAGTCTCACAAGGGTAGGGGCATATTTAGGACAAAACCCTATGACATGAAACTATTTGTTGCTGAACCTCTGATCAAAGAGATCTTCCAAAGAGTGGGATGTTTCAATTTCTGTCAGAAGATGCAGAGGTGGCACCTTTCAGGTAGCTAGAGAATTTTCCTTGAATTTTGATGGAACCAAAACAAAGGTGGGGACTCTTGAAATTGAGTTATCTGAAGAAACCATAGCAACAACTACTGAGATACCAAACACTGGTGAAATATGGTTTAAGTCCATGAATCTAAATTCAACATTCTCTAAAGAATTCCTTAAACCAGAATGTCAAGGATATAACCTATCAAAGGGAGTGCCTAGGAACCACATG
The DNA here is from genome assembly GCA_032191745.1 of Picea mariana. Lineage (NCBI taxonomy): Eukaryota > Viridiplantae > Streptophyta > Pinopsida > Pinales > Pinaceae > Picea > Picea mariana. The sequence continues at coordinate 255,435 of JASDQU010107804.1, forward strand.
GTTGAAGGATTTGATAAGATGTCGAGGGTGATCCAGATATATTTCACCTGTGATGGAAGGTTCAATATGATTTATCACTACCACATTAGAATTTTACTGCACTTCACAGGAAAAGACCTCATGAACCTCCCTTTCTATTTTTTTAGAAGCATTGGGAAAATGGCTAAAAGGGTCCAAGCCAAGTCCAAGGATGTGGACACAAGTGTTTTTCACTCAGGGTTGATTAAAATTCTTGTGATGGAGGATTTGAAGAAGAAAAAAAATGACTGGGATCAATTCATTGCCTTTGCAAATTTGCAATTGAATGTTGCTCCTTCTCCACAATATAAAGTGTAGAGTCCTCTTCAGATTGATAACATTGTTCACACAGGGACAAGTAGGAAGAGGAAGAGAAAAGAAATTGCTAAAAATGATGAGGCTCCTAAGGAACAAGAAGAGGAAGGGGGATATCATTACTCTCCACAAAGGGAGTTTTCACCTCAACCAGCTCAAGAATTAGTAGAAATTCCATCATCCAAAGCCACAAGCACAAAAGGAAAGAGGCTACTCTTCCCCTCACTAGCTATTGCAGTTGAAGCTAAAGCTAGGAGGCCCTTCACCAGTTCATCAACCAGGAAGGAGGGCATTGAAAAAGAGGACATAACATAAGATCACATCAAAAGAAAGGTTAAAGGTAAAGTTGAAGTTGTTTAAAAACATATTGAATTCATAGAAATAACCAATCCCCCTAAAAACCCTACTTTTAAAACACTAATCATACAACTTAGAGAAGCCATAAAGGAGATTGCTTAATTGAAGGGACAGGGGTTGGCTGAGAGAAAAAAGTTGAAGGGTATGATGGATATGTATTTAGAAACTATTGATAAGGCTAGGTTTACCACAAAGAGATTTCTACCCCTCCATAGGAAGCTTAAGAATTTATACAGACAGAACAAGTATTTACAAGCTGAGAACAAAAGACTTAAACTGGGGTTGCAAACTTTCAAGGAAGAGTTATCCCAAAGAAATTTGAATGTGCTGGCCCAAGCTACCACCAGAAGGAGTACCAGACTCATGAAGTAAAGTGAAGTGTCTTAAAGAATCTCATTTTTGGAAGTGCTTATCCTTGCATTTTTGAAGATTTTGGGGAAGTATAATGCTTATAACTGAGTTTTCACTCATACACCATATTATGAGGCTTCTATAGGAATACCTAACTCTGGAAAATGTTTTTGGGTGTTTTGGGCTCAAACTATACAAATTGGGTAGCTACAGGACATTTCGCAGCACCTGGCACTGTGAACTGCTCTACACAGTCAAACACTGCAAACTTCGTTGCGAATTTCACTGCGAACTGGCTGATACAGTCAGCGCTGCAGGATTCACTGCAAACTCCTATTTTGATGGTTTCAAGAGGATCAACGTTCACCAGATTGCTAGGGGAGCATGGTACAACTGTTTGGAGGTTAGTTTAAAGCTGGAGGATACCTGACAATGAAAGGAATGCGCTCAAAGGATACCTCATTATGCAATATTAAGGTGTTAGGATAGTTTCCAACATTAGCCTTTTTTGTAGCAGTTTGTTATTTCTAGTTTGTACATGTGTTACTACCTCAGTTTAAGATGGAAGAATCCTATGTTAGAGGATGAACTCTCATTGTATGCTATCATTCCCTGTATAGGATATAAAAGCAACATTAGAAGACATTTTGTAGGTTTGAATGGTTGATGTAAAATACCTTTTTAGTGATTTTAATGAAATAGAACCTACTCTGGTTTTGATGTTTCAGACTTGATGAAATCTTGTTTAATGGAAGTTAGTTTTCTTTTTTCCAAATTATCTCTCTCACTCTGAAATTTTACTATCATTGAAGGATTCAAATGATATTTTGTAGCTGTATTACAATGCATGTTTGATTGTGATATTGTTATAGCTTTATCATTTTTTTTTCTTGGATTTAAGAAGTTCTTGTATATGAATCTTTTCTCTCCTTGGTATACTGGCAAAGCTTGATGCTAGTGGTAGAATCACTTCATTTTATTACTAAGTATTCCTTCTATTCACACTAATCCTCAAAACCCTGACCTAAGCTAAACAAGACCTCATTTTTTGATGCACTTGACCTACAATTTCCTGTGTTTTGACATTGTTGAACTGAGTTTTATCCATTTGACACCACATTTTAAGACTTATCTCATAAACCTATTGATGGGTACTGAGCTTGCACTTTAGTAGTCAAAGTGTAACTTTCAGTGCTAACAAGCTCAATAATGAGGAGACATAAGCATCAAATCTGAACATAAAAACTTGATAATGGAGTTCTTCCATGGTGGACTACGTCTTTGGGTCCCACTCTCAAATGGGTAGGCCTTTTTATTACCTCAACAAAATAATTTGACAAAATATGTAAGTATACCTCATTCTAGAATTAAGCTGCAGAAGTTTTGCTCAGATAAGAAAAAATACAACACCATTTAATTCATGGTGTCGAATTAACCAAAAATGACTGTCTCCATGCCTCAATCGGACTCTGGCACTTCCAGGCCCTTGAGAAATCTCGTCTCAATTTCTGTGCCTGCAACCTGCAATTATTTCTCTGTACCTTGTCTCGAAAATCATGCCTGGTCGTACCGTCGAGCGCCTTCCTCCAATCCGTGGAAAAACTCAACATTTAATTGAAATGTTGGGTGGACTAGCCAATCGAGTTCATTGGCCCAATGATTGGCAGATGCTATTGTAAGGCATTTGGATAAGGGGACATCTCAGGGTTGAGCCTACGAGCCTCCCCTTTTGGCCTTATTGTTATAACAATATATATATATATATATATATATATATATGGATTGGAATCTCCGCCAATTTTGGAGTTGCTGTTCATATTTGTTGAAGTTTTAGTTTGACCACCATATTTGGCGGGACTCCGCTAGATTAGGTGGGCCCCTTTTTTATTTTTGAAAATTTGGTTTTGGGCCCTCATTGGGCATTTTCCCACTGCCACATGGCAGCCAATGACTGGGCCACGAGGCAACCAAACATTGGCCCACACCATCCACTTGCACAGTCATCCTGCCATGTCACCTACCATATCCCGTATGGTTTTCCACGTGGTGCTTTACCATTGGTCCACCGATTGACCGAAAATGTCAAAAACGAGTGACACGTGGAAGCCTTGGTGCTGCCACGTCACCATACTGACAGCAGCATGACACATGTCACCCTATGTGTGTGTCTCGTACACTGTACGCATTCTAAAATCATCTGTACTGATGCTGACGTAAGCAGTATGGATGTTGACTCATCCTTGCTAACTGGGCTAGGTTGACCAAAACTTTGACCCCAAATATCTTTTGATCCATAACTCCGTTTGATGAGCTGTTTACGCAGTTGGAAATCTTGTGACAAGATCTTCGCGATGATGCTAATTTCAATGAGTTTTGAGGTCTTTTATTTTTTTCCCTTTCTTTGTCTACTGAGACCAATCAAAGCTTTGTGAGTTGCTTTTGTGAATTCTGAGTTGTCCTTAGTCTTCTCTGGATCTTTTTTAGATCACGCCTTCCCACTGAGAGATTTTTGGACCACCAAAAGCTTTCATCAATGAACAAATAAGTGAGGGAAGAGTTCCCACACCTTGTCCTTCTTAATCCACTTTTCCTTGATTGGATGTGTGCCCTTTAAGCCCACTCAAAGATAATCGACATCACCCCTGCATGAACTTCTCATTCTTCTGTCCAGGATGATATATTCCTTTAACTCATCCAAGAACTCAGGAGAAAACTCATCAACTGAAGGTATTGAAACTTCCTAACCCTAATCCATGATCATGGGAGGATAAAAAAGATTCAAGTTCTCCACATTTACAATTGAGTAGATCTGCATATACGGTGGAGGGTCTAGACGAAAAGCATTGGTACCACTTTTCTCCAAAATAGTGAAGGGTCCATATTAGCTGGGCTTGAGTTTCTTTCTTTCACCCTTCAATATTTCCTTGCTGATGTGAAGCCATACCAGTCTCCAACTTGGAACTAATGATCAACCCTGTGTTTTTCATGTTAAGCTTTATACCATGCTTGCCTTTTCTCCAACTATTCCCTGACTGCTTGGTGTACATAGTGTATCCTCTGAATGAACTTGTGGGATCTGTCTCCATTTTTCTTCATTTGAATCAACATCTCTCCCATACATCAAGTCTAAAGGAACCTTAGGTAAATACCCAAAACATGTCTCAAAAGGCGAACATTGAGTGGAGGAATGTAAAGCTCAGTTGTAAGCATGTTGTACATAAGGTATCTGTTCATCCCATAACTTGGTATGCTTGATGCAGTAGCCTTGAAGAAAAAGTACCACTGTTTAGTTAATAACCTCTGTCTATTCATTGGTCTGCAGATGGAAAGAAATTATCCTCTTCAACTTGGTGTCCATCATTCTCCACAAACTTGTCCAAAAATCCCCAAGGAATCGAGTATCTTGATCCGAGATAATGGATGTGGGTAACCCAAAGTGAACCCAAACATACTGAAATAAGAGATTAGTAGTCTTCTCAACAGTGATATACTTTTTACATGGCATTAAGATACACATCTTGTTGAACCTATCCACTACAACATACAAATAGTCATGACCCATTTTCGACATTGGTAAACCCCTACAAAATCCATGGAGATACTTTCCCATGGATGGGATGGAACAAGTAGTGGTGAGTATAGCCCCAATTTTCTATTAGTGGGATTACAAGTAGAACACATCACATACCCCTTCACATATTTAGTTACAATTTCTTTCATCTGAGGCCAGTAACAAAACCTCTGTAGATGAGCCATAGTTTTTCCTACCCCAAAATGCCTAGACACAAGAGAAGTGTGAGCTTCTCGTATTACATGGACTCGTTCACTTGTAGGAATACATAGTGTTAGGACCCTATAATGTACCTTTTTGCTCATACTTTTTGCTATCATTACATCCTTTCCCCACTCATATTTAAGCCTACATTACCACCTTAATCTATTTTTCCAAAGGTATATATCGTTTCTTCTCTTTGCTATATGTTTAATTTGTTTTACATGTAATTTTACATTACTCTCATACTTAGCCATTAATCAGAAATATATAGTTGCTAAAATAGTTTGAAGACTGCAGTGAATATATCGTTGCTTCTTGAAGACCATGTTGCTGAAATAGTCAAACAATACGCAAATCCCGTTGCTGAAACAGTCCGTGATTTGCGATGCTGAAACAACATTTCACATACAGCAGTAACAAGAAAATATAAGGAGCTGTTACACTGGCCGCAATAGATGTACCTTAAGATAGCACCATTACAACCATCGTTGCTGAAATAGTCAAACAGTACACAAATCCCGTTGCTGAAACAATCCATGATTTACGATGCAGAAACAGTATTTCACATACAACAGTACCAAGAAAAGATAAATAAAGGAGCTGTTACACCGGTCACAACAATTGTACCTCAAGCCAACACCACAACCACTGTTACAACATTTTGCTACGGAAGATCAGAATATCCTATTCCAACATAGAAAATTAGATCAGACTAAGAATAGGATTTGTATGTACACATGTAATTTTATGCTTAATTGTATTAAGAGGATTCTCCTCTTTAAAGAGGGGAGAAATCAACATTAGAGGGGGGAGTACGAAAGGCTTAGCTAGAAGGGAATTACAGAGAAGGAGTGTGTTCACTTTGGATATTGTAACTAGTCACATTTGACAGATGAATAAAAGATCATTCTGAGCATTTCTTCTTAGTTCCTTTCATTTCTGGGGAATCTTGTGAGAAGGAGAGGGCCCACCTTCTTTACAAGATTCACCCATTAGTTTCTGTAGTGTGTTGGTATTGTTTTTATTCATACCTTGTTAAAAATATGTTTTGCTGAAACTCTGTTTCCACTGCTTGTTACATCGTTTTCATACAATTCATTCCTAGGTAATTGTTAATCATTTTGATTGGTAATTCTGTTTGCAGAGTGAGTTTATGAAAGTGTGATAGTCAGAGACAGGTGCTGAAGATTCCTGCTTTGAGGAATAGGGTCCCGTTCTCTATTACAGAATAGTTAGTCTTCTTTGCAGTGTGCTGAAAGGTTCCTTTTTCCTAGGTTGCTATTTCTTAATGTAATCCGGGATTCTTCTGATAATTATTTCCTTTTGGATCTTAAACTCTGCAATAGATAGATTTCTTTTACTGTAATTCAAAGTAGAACTTCAGTCTGTTCAAAGCAAGGTGTGATTAGTGTAATTTTTACTACAACTTTGGATTGCTTTTGAGATTGAGCATATACAGTGCGTGATTGCCTTTGAAATAAACAGACTTCCCTGGGTTGACAATTTATGTTACACTTGATTGTTTTAATTAATAAGCACTTATAGTGACCAACATTTTGGTGCCGTTTCCGAGGAAGGCAATTATAGATTTCAAAAGAATTTACGTTTTTCTTTCATATGTACAGATTGCATGAGAGGACTTGGACCCCCCAAGGAAACTGACCCTATGGGTGGCAGGGGCAGAGGAAGAGGAGGAAGAAAGACTTTTATCGACAAGATTATATCAAAATCTGAATCTATTGTTCCTCAACGACCAAACTCTTGAAAACCAAAGCCTCAATCTTTCTTTCAAGCGAACTTTGAAACGGAGACAGTTGAAAAACCAACGGACAACATTGAAGATCGAGCAAGTGCAGTGGGGGAACAAACAGAAGAAACCATGGATGGGTATAATGAAGAACTGCACCATGAAGAACATGTAGGTCTTGAAGGAGAGGTAAACAATGAAAACTCTTTTTCTACCTTAGGATTTCCTATTGGTGATCTTCCTAGAGGAGTAGCTCCCATGAAGAATATTCCACTTTCCACTTTACCTAACTTTCATGGTTTATCTTCTAAAGATCCTGATGAATTCCTTTTCGAGTTTGACATATTATGTAGAAGTTATGATTACATTTCCAATGCTCAAAAATTAAAGCTATTTCCAGCAACATTAAAGGGAAATGCATTAAGATGGTTCATGAGTCTTGGAGGTCATGTAATCACAACATGGGATCAGATGAAACAGAAATTTCTGCATAAATATCAAGACTATTGCCGAACAAGAGAAAAAAGAGAGGAACTATTCAAGATGATACAGAAAGAGGATCAAAATCTGGAGGACTTTGTGGAAAGGCTACAGTATAATCTACAAAGATCCAGTCACCCCGATGTAAGTAAATATATTCTTAAAACAATATTATTAAAAGGAGTAAGGGATGATTGTCTAGATATGTTGAATATGCTTGGAAAAGGGGACATATCTAAAGAATCATATGATGAAATTGTTAACCTCTATAAAAGATCTTCAAGAAGAGCTGCAAGGAATAGATTAAACAACAGGGATACCACATTTTCAAGAGTTCAAATCAGCCAGTGGAGGAGAAACAAGAGCCGAAATAGGTAATTTACTTGAGGATTTTAAAACTGAAATGTTAAGTTCTTTTGCTTCACAAATTGACACCTTGCAGATTAAAAAGAAACAAGCCGAAGCAGAAGCAACTCTGTCCATATTTTGTTCCCAATGCAGAGAAAAGCACCCACAAAGGAAACGCCCATTGGAAAAAAAGCCAATTTGCACCATTTGTGATAAGGATCATGAAACTCAACAATGCCCTTCTTTACCAGGAATCAAAGCAGCATTACAACCAACTGATGAAGAAGCTGAAGCTGTCTATCTGTTGACATAGAGAAGGCAATGGCAACCGCGGGGACAAGGTATGAATCCTAATATGCCATTTACATCTTCTAATCGTTGGAATAATTATCCTTCTTTTAGTCAAGCAAATTACCCTCCCTTTAACCAAATGCAATACCCACCCTAAAATCAAATGAATTACCCACCCATGCAAAAAAAAAACCCTCCCTTTGTAGACCCAACAATATGGACACCTTGGCTTTCACAACAACAACCTTACCTTAACCAATGGAATCCAAATTGGAGAGGTCAACAACCCCTGTTCCCAAATCAATTTCCTCAACTTCAATCACAAATTCAACAACCACTCCCTTTACCATCAGCTGCTCCACTGAATAATCAAATGATGAGGCCCCAACTACCTGTACAACCTAACCCTAACCCAAATAATAAGGTTGTGCAGTGCATTGATATTCAAAACCATCCTATACTTTATCTTTTCCCTGCACAATGCAATGATATTCATTTACGAAATGGGAAAATAGTAGAACCTATCATTGATGATGTTACCTCCTCTGATTCCGATAAATAAGAAATAAAAAAGCACGATTTACCTGAAGAGGTACAACCGTCCTCAAACACTGTTGCTAAAACAACAAAACCACCATTCCCTGAGCGTTTAAATTTGACTAAAACTACTGAGCCACCTGCTTTCAATCTTCTACGGGAATTACAAAATCTCTATGTCAAAATTCCACTATTACAAGAACTAAGAGATGTACCAATTTATGCCAGAACTATGCGAGACATTTATGTTAAGAAACCCGGTAGGAAAACTAAAGATCCCCTCACAGTTCATGTCATGGGTAATTTGTCTGTACTAATGCCGGGTAAAGCTCCTCCAGTTAAATATGGTGATCTCGACCATCCTACTGTCACAGTGCAAATTGGAAAAACAATAATTCCTCGAGTTCTGGTAGACTTAGGCGCTGCTATCAATATTATGACTCTTGAAACTTCACAACTGTTACAACTGAAGAATGAAATCAGAGATATCCCAACCATTCTAGAATTAGCTGACCATTCTACAATCAAACCGGAAGGAGTTATTGAAGACCTAATCATCTCAGTTGAGTCCTAGAATTATCCAGCTGACTTTGTGGTATTACAACCTAAAACAAATTTGGGGGGTCATCCTCTAATTTTGGGCAGACCCTAGCTAGCCACAACAGATGCCTTTATCAGCTGCAGATCTGGTTCAATGACAATTTCCAATGGATATGAGACCAAACAACTTACCCTCTACCCTCACGCTACACCCTTGATTAATAATGACAATTCCTTATGGGTGGACTATGATGATCAAACTACTCAACCTATCTTGACTATCGGACAAGCCTTAAGCCTTAAAGATGCCACTGAGGATGAAGTAATCAATAATTTTATTTGCGAACCTCCTCTGTGACTCCAGAAACACATAATCAACTAGCTGCACTTTTGGAGTCAGACACCCAGGAAAACCTTAACTCTGAAGACATACCTAAAACATCAGCTACCATCTCTTCTAAAAGTATACCAGTAGAAATTGAACCTGGAAAAACACTGAATATAAACCCCAACTTGATAGTTGCTGAAACACAACAATTAATGAAGTTACTTATTGAACATAAGGAAGCATTCACATGGGACTATACAGATATGAAGGGAATCTCTCCTGAATTATGTAATCATCGTATCTATATCAAGGAAGATTGTCGACCGATCTGCCAATCTCAACGACGAATGAACCCTAATTTAAGAGAAATTCTTAAAGAGGAACTTCAAAAATTGCTTAATGTAGGGTTTATATATCCTATATCTGACAGTGAATGGGTTCCCCTGTTGGTAATAGTTCCTAAGAAAAACAGGAAATGGAGAGTGTGTGTAGATTATAGAGCCTTAAATAAAGCCACTCAAAAAGATCACTTTCTGTTACCATTCATTGATCAGGTGTTAGATAGTTTTTCAAGTAAGAAATTTTTCTCTTTCTTCGATGGTTTCAGTGGGTATAACCAGATCAAAATTGCACCCCAAGACCAAGACAAGACCACTTTTACTAGCCCATGGGGAACTTTTTCTTATAGAGTCCTCCCATTTGGACTATGTAATGCACCAACAACCTTTCAAAGAGCAGTTATAGGAATCTTTTCTGATATGATTAATGAATCTATGGAAATTTTTATGGATGATTTTACCCCTTATGGTGTCTCTTTTGAGGAAGCACTACAAAATCTTGAGAAAGTATTTAACCGATGTATACAAGCCCACCTCTCCTTAAGCACCGAAAACTGTCATATGATGATGAGTGAAGGAGTGGTACTTGGACATTTTATTTCATCTCAAGGAATTCAGGTAGATCCATCCAAGATACAAGTCATTAAAGACCTTCCTATTCCCAAAACCCAAACAGATGTGAGAAGTTTCTCAGGACATGCTGGATACTATAGAAGATTTATCAATTTTTTTTCCAAAAAAGCTTCTCCTTTGTTTGTGTTACTTATGAAAAATGCTGAATTCAAGTGGACTAATCTTTGCCAGGAAGCATTTGATGCACTCAAACATCAGTTATCTACAACTCCTATTCTAAGAGGACCTGATTGGGCACTTCCCTTTTGTTGGTCACTATAATTTCTTAATTAATTTTAAAAAACTAAGTGAAACATAAATTATCAACCCAGGGAAGTCTTTTGTTTCAAAGATAGCCACGCACTGTATATGCTCAATTCCAAAAGCATTTAGTGTTGTAGTAAAGAAATCATTCTATCTATGATTGCTGAAGTGAACTGAAGTTCTGAATTAGATTACA
>JASDQU010107805.1:27604-38061 GCA_032191745.1 Picea mariana
CAATTTACTGTTGTATATATCTACCATTAAGCAGCAGTGATAATCTACAAAGATACTATCTAAAAGGAAAAGGTTCAGTGCCAAGGGAACATCGTTATAATTCAACATTCAAATTATATATTAGTAAAATCTATATCTTCCTATAGGTTTAATTCAGTTGGAGAACCTGGCATTGTTCAAGACCTTTACAGATAAATATGTATGTTGTTTGTTTTTACAACAATAGATGTTTGAAAAATAGATACATATGTATGTTTTTTGTTTTTACAACAATATTATCAAAATAAAAGTAAGCAAACTTTAAGTATGGTAACCAAAAATTGAATTCTGAGATGATTTGATGTTGATCTTCTACTTGAATCGGGATGCACACATCCTCCTTACTTTCACTTGCAAATCTAGAAACTTCATCGGTACCTCCCAACCAACGCTAGGGGTACTCTTCTTCCCCCTGAGCCCCCCAAGCCGCAAAGGGGTCGTACACAAGAAACAAAAAATAGTAGCTCCAAGCTTTCCTCGCAAGGAAGAGCTTCCACTCTTTCTTCAAGCTTCGTATCCCAACTCTCACAAGTAAAACATAGTCCAAAATAATTTTGTCAGCATAACCTTACCAAGAATAAGTGAGATACATTTCCCTTCTACACCATTTGTTTTATAGAAATTTCCTTACTGACGCATGTCCACATGCACAATTAATTAACTTTTTAGTTAATTTAATTAGGATTATTCACCCACACACTTGTCACACTCCCCCAAGTTGCACAAGTAATTACCAATTTTATTTTATTTAAAAATTCAATTTCCCACACATTCCCCAATGTGTTCCTATTTTCTCTCTTAGGTGTTCGTTTGTTCCATATATTCTCATTTAATGAGTGTTTCCTAACTAGATATTAGTTAGAGTTGGATTAGGAGTCTTCTTATAGTTAGAATTAGATGTAGCTTGACTCTACATACTATTCTATGTGTACACCTATTCTCTCATATTTTATTTCTTTCTATTTTAAAATTTTCTTTTATTAATTTCATGCACACATGTGCATTTTATCCAATGTTTAGATTTTATTCCCCCTTGTCCTAGAGTTTGTTTTTTCTCCAAACTTTTAACTTATGTCATAATTCATTTAGTCTTTTAATTAAATTTAGACTTAGACTTAGGCTTAGACTTTTATTGGGATTTATAATTAATAATATCATTGTTTAATTAATTATTTTAATCCAACAAGGTCTAATCATTTAAATGTTTTCTAGGCCACCTAGATTTATTGACTCAAGTTTTCTTTTTTTAATTATGCGACATTCCCTTCAAGACGCACCTCCGTGATCCAAGGGTGCCACTCACCTTTGAATGGTTTTGGAAGTTTCTCTGACCCTTTGGAGTCAACACTCTGTTCGGTTGACCTTGTGAGAGACTAAGGGATTATAAGGAATAAAGAATCTGCCTTATTACGTGCTCCTTATAAATATTTGTGAGCGACTGTCTCAGTCCTCCCTCATGACATCATGGACCTCTCGAACTAGGTAATCATTAACCTACCATTCGACCACTGTGGGAGTGCTAGTAGGCTGTGACAGGGACGTTGCCACACCTCTCCCTCAATGTCTGGTTTATGTGCATGGCCCCTCTACTCCTTATGTTAGTAATATTAGCAAGCATCATCAAGCCTGCATCCACTGCTAAAAACCGTTTCAAAAATCCATATACATAAATCATAATGTAATCAACCATATGTCACAAGTGCATAAATGAAATACTCAATCAAAATACAATTTACTCTTTGACTCAATCTAGAGTCCAAGGAATTCCATTGATGCCATCAACATCCATAACCTGTCATGTATTCTGTAGACTTAGGAAAACTCGTCAATAGAATATGCCAATACATATATATCAAATAACAATGAGTCACAACACATCATCATCATCATATATAATTAATAATCAAAACAAAATCACAATGTACCATAATCGGATCACTTGCACGTAGTGTCCTCAAAGAATAATTCAATAAAAGTGTGCTCAGTAGAGTGGGATGTTATACCTCCCCCTCACATCCCTCATCTCCCAAACCCGCCACACTCCCCTTCCTCTCCACTCCACTCCCCTTACCCCCATCCTTAATTTATATTTAAACGTGTTATGGTTTCATAATTGGTCGGAATCATTCACTCCCTCACTCCCCAACCCGCGAACCCGTCCCCACCATACTCCCTCACCTCCCTCACTCCCCAACTCACGAACCATTCTATGTTTCCTACATTTTAACCCCCCTTACCTCATTCTATGTCACTCCCTCACCTATGCCACCCACAAATTATTATCCTACCCCTATAGTACCCTCTCCCTAACTTCTCTCGTTCACATTTTCACAACACTTAACTTATATATATTAAACTAATCCAATTACCAACCAATGATATTATGACACATGGAATACATATGGCACCATACAACTTGTGACACATGGAAAAGAATGGAGATATGACATGTTGTTATCCTATGGATTACGTTGTCAATCACCAAGTCAATCACTAAGTCTAATTGTCATCTATATTTGTATTATTCATTTAGGATATTAGTAATAAATCCTCAAGTGATGACTAATGAGTTAGTTAATATTTTCTATCCTAATCATCATGCATGATTTTAAGATCTAGAGAAAATCTCTCTATGAGGTGGCATCACCCATTGTACTATAAATATATAACATTGGTGTGAATACAATTGGGTTGGCTAGTAATCATTTTCCGTCATATTATTATTCTTGTGCATATTTTATCATGGTATCAGAGCTTCTATAGTTCTTAGGGATTGATATCTTCTTTTGGTAGTCATACATGATATTAATGAGTGAGAAATATGGATCTGAAGGAATGTTGATTACTCCACGATGGTGATCCAAGAGGAAATAGCGATGTTGTTTACAACAAGAGAATGAAGATCTATATTCTCTTGGATAGGGAATGGAAAGGGGAATGAAAAACAAGGACAATCAATCTGGTAAATAAATTCTATGAATTTTTTCAACAAATGATTTTGATAACTGAATGGAATACAATTTGTGTAAATTTTTTTGATGATATAATGATTTCTTCGTCTAAGATCTAGCCTCTGTCTAGAATTTGCATTATTTATTTGCTTAGATTTTTATGCATGTAGATTTGGCTAAGATTCTAAATCTAAGGGTTATTTCCAACAATACAAAATCTAATGTTTGTAAAATTTTGTTTCTCGGCCACGCCATGGAAATCTCCCACAATTGTTGTAGTGTGGAAAGGTGAAGGTTAGTTCTGTAGGTAGGGGTCATATTAAGTGGCATAAATGATTGTAATTGGTCGTAGTTAGCAAGCCCATTTGTTACCCTTGTACAATTTCCTCTAGGTATACACCATTGATATTAAATGTGAGGGCCTTGAACCCATACTTGATCACGATTTGTACTGAAAAATTTCGACTCATGAAACATGAAAAATAATAGATCTCCATTGAAAGCCTGTGAAACTTCCCATTGAAACTTCAAAGACAACCTTTTTAACTCTTGTCTTGAAGCGATGGTAGTTTGTTTCACCATGGTTGATCAGGAGTTATTATTCAACGAGATGCTATTATTGTTTGCAAATTGTTGTGGGCAGAACATATCATGGGCTACAACTGATTGTGGAGTTCATGACCTTGAGTTTTTCCTTGTAGGCTATTGATCAAATAATAAATTATGCATCCAAGACATATTGTATGTGTGCAGGTCAAATTTTTGTTCACAAAATAATACAACCCAAGTAATTCCAAAATCCACACTTTTATCAATAATTTTAATTGCAGCAATTAGATCTGCATCAATTGACCACTAGCACAAGAATTGGATTATCATGTTTCTCGTCTTCAATAGACCACTGTCACGTAGTTGTGTTTGATCCTATCAAACGGTTACATCAGATTTTGGTGAACGATTTCTTTCATTCTCCACTGGAGAAAATCTAAGAGTATGACAACCTACTGAAAATTGACAAGGATACGTGCTCTCTCCTCAAAATTCAACAATAACGATCAAATGGTATTGATGATTAAGTTCCCTCTCATTTTTTCTCTCCAATGAATATGGTTTAAATCTTTAAACATGGAGGTAATTTCTTTGTGATCTATGTCATTGATCTTTGCTTTTATCATTGCTACATGAAGCTAAAGGTTTTGAAAAGTAAAAATGTTATAAAGTCAAAAGGCATTGGGAGGAAGAAAACATGTTGAATACAAGAGAAAGTAATAGAAGAAATCACGTTTTAATTTTTTCAAGTGGATAAAAAAGTGGTATAGAAAGCCTATGTTAAAGTCATACTTATAATATATATTTGAAGTATTATTTTAAATTATTATCACTTTATGTAACAAAGGAAGTTATGTGTTATTAGTCACTGTCGAAGGCGTAGAGGGACTATAACGATCGATAATTCGTTGACTTCATATTAGTTTTTCGTTTGACTAATTTTTTTTACATCATCTCTATTATTCGAACTAGAGAACTAAAAACATTATTTTCTATATAATAAAAAAAGCCTTATATGTCATGATATCATTGGATAATATATTTGAGGTCTTATTGCCAGCTTCACTATTCCCAATGTTTTATATGTTGGCATATCCAATTTTTTTGATCATCTACGATCTTTTTGAATTTTTACTATTTTTATTGAAACATTTAGATATCCAAAGTTTTGAGCATGGAGAGTCATTTTTTTATTACTTGACTTCATATTAATTTGTCATTTGACTAAAATGTTTTCCATAGTCTCTATTGTTCAAACTATTGCTATTATTATTATTATTTTTTTTGTTATTATTGCACACTTAAAGAGGCATTTTCATTATTGTGTACGTAAGCATGCCTGCCACATTGCATTCTTTCTTAAATGTTTACACATCATGAGGGCCTTCGAAGGTTTTGACAGCCTTAAGGGTTTACCTAACAGGCCTCACAACCTTAAACATTTACTTAATAGGCGTGTTACAATACAATTTCCTTCGATTTTTGGATACATTCTTGTCTGCAGTGAATTTGGGCAATATTGTTCTTCACCGACGTTACTGGTTCACTGGTTGATGCTTGCTCATTGGTTCGCTTGATGCTACTTATTGTTGTTTGATTCAACTTTTCAAATTTGAGGACCTGCAACTGCATTTCGACCTCTTGGTGCTTATTCACTGGCTTGTTGTTTGTTGATTGCTCTTGTTTTCTTCAACTTTGCAAGGTTGGGGTCCTGCATCGACAGTTGGACCTATTGTTGCAGTTTGCAGGATTGGGGTTCTGCATCCATGATTGGAACTGCACTTCTATCATTCCTCGTTCATGGGTAAGTTTCAATGCCATTGTTTCATTCCTATTCGTTGATTGTTGTTTACTATTTGTGGTTTGCAAGTAATGATTTTGAATACTG
Organism: Picea mariana; assembly: GCA_032191745.1. Classification (NCBI taxonomy): domain Eukaryota; kingdom Viridiplantae; phylum Streptophyta; class Pinopsida; order Pinales; family Pinaceae; genus Picea; species Picea mariana. The sequence goes on from JASDQU010107805.1 coordinate 33,032, forward strand.
GGAATACTTGAGTCAAAATCCTCTTCCAGAACACCTTTGTGTGTGACTACTATGACCAGAGAAACAGGGCTGTGTTGTTTTCTTGTTCTTGTTCTTGAACATCAATGTTTGGCATAGAACCCACCTCTGTCGTAGCCATAGTGACATATAAAAAAGGAAATTGAATTTTCTCCTCATATTTTCTGGTCCTGAAAACCATACGTTTGGTGCATTTTTTCCAGGTTATTCCCTTCCAAAACATCTTGTTCCCTTTGAATGTCAATGATGGACACAAAACCCACATCTGTTGTAGCCATAGTGACATATAGAAAAGGAAATCGAATGTTCTCCTCATATTTTTTGTTCCTGAAAACCATATGTTTTGTGCATTTCTTTTTCAGGTTGTTCCCTTCCAATCACATATGCCCACTTCCATGTCCTGAACATCACACCATAGCTCTTTGGAAAATATCAATGCAAATGGGTTTACAAAACGAGTTTAGAGTTGTCATTGCGGAGTAAGAATCTATTAGAACCTTTCCATCCTTTCTTTCGAGGTTGTGACAGGGCATGTTTTATTCTCTGGATCAAAAACCATGTTTAGTTGTTGGTTTTATGTTGTCCTTTCTGTCTTGCAAAGTATCTTTTGTCACCGTTTTCAGATCCGAATATCGTCTTGTATAAATGGTTCTTTGTAATCTGAATGGCCAGTTCACTGATGTGTGTCAAAATGGATTTCATGTTGTAATATAATTGAAACATCTTAGAATATCTTCTTTGTGTTGTAAGATAATGTAAACCTTAAGAAGTTGTGTTGTGTGTTGGTCCCGTTCATGTGGTTAAACTCTGTAATGCCTAGTTCTTCTGCTTTTGTTTATCCAACAAACCATATATATGGTTTTTCTCAGTGGAGGGCATCAACAAGTTGTTTCAGATCTATTTTGGTGTTGATTTGTGAAGAGTGGGGATGAAAATAAATGGTGAATAGGACTGTAAAACTATGTACAATGTCTACCGAAATGCTTATAGGATGCACACGTAGAATAACTTCAAAAAATCATATGCCTTAAATACTCGATCTTTGTGCTGAGAAAATTTATAGTGTTATTTCATTTGCGTGGTCTCTTCTATATGGTTCACTGTTCACTATAACTTTTTTTGTTTTTCGTATGCTATAGCAACCATGGGGCATTGAATTTGACACGAGGAAGGTTGAAGGATACATAGTGGAATTGGTATGCAGTTTCATATTTATAGTTTTCATTTTTCTTTTTTTTCTTATTTGCATATTATCTAAATATAGCTAAGAAACATCTTGAAAATCACAACTTAAAAGATGAATCAAGTAATAGATACAGACTCCATTGTACATGACAACATCGACCAGGTATTACATAACAATGGGATTTTTAGATTAGATGCATTCTCGTATATTGTGGGATATTGCCTCTTCGATGCATTTCAAGTTCTATTGCATTTCTGTTATTCCTCGACCGACCTGCGCAATGGATTGATAGATCATTTATTGGTATGTTTAGAAAGTGACGACATTGAGGCATTGGAGTCGTATCAATACGAATTGGCATCTGATTTTCTTTTCTAGTTGTGTGGAATACATGATGTCACTATGTGTTTTTCAAAGATGTGGTTGTCTACATCTGCAACTCTGCCTGCACATGAGAGGGGACTTTGGGGAGATATATTGTTTATACAGTGGCTATCCAAGTGGTTGAATATATCAATTAGAATATGGTCATTAACAAGAAAAAAAATATATCTACTATTCAACAAAACTGCATCTTGTTCCATGATGCCAATCCTGTCAGTGGTCATTATGAACCACTAATCTATACAAAATTATCCATATGCAATCTTGGAGGACCTCATATTTACTTGTCCCTCATTTTCACAGATCTTCAATCACATTGGAAACAAATTATGCGTCATATACACTCTCATGGATTGCACATAGATACAACTATTGCATCTAGCTATGGAGATAGTATGTTCAATGCAATTTTCTATTTGGTAGCAACATAGTTCAATGTGAACTCGCTACGCCATTACATTGTGCAATACTTTTTCAATGCAATTATAGGTGGCCGTTAACAAGATTTTAACTGCTTGCATCAACACCTTTTGCCATATCTCCTAGAAATTATGTCGACAATTGGAAGTTGGCAACAATACCTTGTAAACATGGAAATGCCATATGAGAAAGGAAATGTAGAGGGTGGCAGATTTTGTTTGCAATGGCTATCTATCATATTTAGAGTAAATATCTAGGTCTAGTCGACCCTATCAGATGGTACTTTCCATTCCTATTGTATTGATTCAAACTACAATCGAAAAAATTGACATCATGTCATTGAAAAAATATACACTATACATCCATTATCAACCTTTGATAAGAAATACTACCAGTTCAGGGTCCACTGTCCATGCCACCCAAACCACATCGAATTTACATAAGTGCCACATGCTATTTAATCAGAATGAAAATCATCCCAGTTATGATGAGGTCATACATATCTTAAACAAAAAACGTAGACTAACTTAACACAACTTGAAAAAGGTCATACATGAGAGAAAAAAATACATTGGTATGCTTCCTTCTGGACAGAAACTCACTTATCACAACCTAAAACAAATTTTTCATGCACAACATAATCGCATTTTCACACTCTCTGGTGAACACAAACATCACATGTCGAATGAAAAAGAACATCACCATTTTCACCATCCATATGGTGCGGATGCAATGCTCATAAAAAATGTTGATTCCACCTTCAACATGGCTTGTCAACAACTGAAACTAGTTCCCAGTGGCAACCATAAGTTAACCTACCACATGTTGAAAAAATAAATGCGTGAGAGAAACAGGTGAAACCACATATCACACAATGGTCATGGTACTGACCGAGAGTAAAAAATTGCATGTGGTGCCCTAGATCCAACGCCATGCACTGCTAGCAATGAAAACCAACAAACACTTACTACGCGTGTTTGTCTAGGGAAGAGAGATGCAAAACAAATCTATGTGAAACAAATTAAAGACACTCCTTCCATTGCATGTGTGGTTTGTGATCAATTGAATTTCACAAAAAATACTAAGTCTTTCACCCCTAACTTGCAAACATAATACCTCGACTTGACACTAAATGATAAAACATTTTTTAGTGGCAATATTTTTCTTCCATGCAAACGATCACTTGAAAATGGAAAATTGCCACACTTTGCAACGCCTGGCCAAATAAGATGTAATACACCATTACTAGATGTAAGTACACTTACAAAAATTGAAGAGAGACTTGTGTCTCTATGAATTGCATTTGCACAAATCAGACCGTGGGGCTATAAATGACCCCAAATGCGCTTAACAAGATCAATTATTAATGTGTATGTCCAACTAGATGTTGTGAAAAAATACTTCAATTCATTAGTGATACAATGACAATTGTTGTAGCTCTCAAAAGACATTTTCAATACAAGAATGCATACCAGACAGGTAAAGTGTGTGTGCATGTTGTCATGAAATCATTAAAAGAATTATGTTCCCAAGCCCTGTACAAAGCACAAAACATCTGTATAAATGATAACTCGAACAATGTTCTTGAAGAAGGAGATGACATCTCTGCATAGACTTCGAAATTGCTAGTGAAATTGATACAAGCGAGGAATCGAAGAATGAAAGACCTGCTAAAACATTGATACATGAATTCACTGACTCACAATGCATTTGTGACTTGCAAGACAAGATTTTCAAAATTGCACCTGCTGAAGGGAAATGTCCACTTGGAATATTCAAGGACAAATTTGATGAGGAAATGAAATTCCCAACACTATTCTATGGAGATCCACACCCAATGACATCATGGAATGATTCAACTACCAAAAAATAGTTCGATGGGAACTTCTACATTCAAGCGGTGACTTCTCCTGTCACATAACAAATTTGTTTTTCAAAACAATGTGCATAATAATTGAGCAAGTGCTCTCTTGCATGTGGGTGCGAATAAGAAAAGGCCAGCTACAAGGAAGAAAGTTATTACCCAAAGATGTCAAGAACAAAGAAAACCTAGAAAAAATCCTAAAATCTGATATTGGATACATAGATTTCAAAAACATTCGCATATCTCCTGACTATTTGCAACAAAACAAGATTTTTTTTTTTTGCAATGATCCGACAATTGGGACCGCCAACATTTCTCGTCACATTTACAAGTGCAGAGCATCACTGGTATCCGTTGTGGCTACGTTATCTGCATTTTATAGGAACAGGAAAAGGAAAAAACAAACTGATACATTGGAAAATGATGACATTGACTACCTCATAAGAAAAGACCCAGTGACATGTACTCACTACTATAGGCATAGAATAAATGCTTTGAGGCAATTGATATGTCATGATGAAATATTCTTCGGAAAAATATTGGACTACTATTTTGTGATTGAATTCCAGAATAGAGGGAGTGAGCATGACCACACACTGTTGTGGTTAGAGGGTGCATCGGTCTATGGAAAGGACAACAAATCACAGATTGAGTAGTTTGTGGACAAATAAATAACATGAAACACAAATCATTTGGATCCAAAACTTGCCAAAGTTCATAGACATTAACATACAAGAAGTTGTAAAAAATGAAAAAATTCACATTGCAGATACAAATTCCTTGTGCCACCAATGAGAACAACAAGAATCATAGATCCATTTAGTTTAGAGGATAATGTTCTCATTGAGAAATCTAGATCTTTGAACTTACATTTCTAGAACAACGAGACTTTGATGACTTAATGAGCTTCGAAGACTTCTTAGTAGATGTTCAAGGATAAATTCGTGAGTGTGGACACAGACCAATCTCCCCAGATCCACCTAGATCTGGAACAAACTGTGACAGAATACTACTCTTTCCCTAGTTCTAAAGTATTGAATGGACAAGAGAAGAAGGATGATGTACTTACTTTATGAAAGCTCTCCTTATCTCTGTTGATCCTTGCTCTGCTACGATGCTCTTGTGTCGTCCAATCACAACAACACAAACCAATCACAA
>JASDQU010107805.1:38168-58500 GCA_032191745.1 Picea mariana
TGCATTATTTATTTGCTTAGATTTTTATGCATGTAGATTTGGCTAAGATTCTAAATCTAAGGGTTATTTCCAACAATACAAAATCTATTGTTTGTAAAATTTTGTTTCTCGGCCACGCCACGGAAATCTCCCACAATTGTTGCAGTGTGGAAAGGTGAAGGCTAGTTCTGTAGGTAGGGGTCATATTAAGTGGCATAAATTATTGTAATTGGTCGTAGTTAGCAGACCCATTTGGTACCCTTGTACAATTTCCTCCAGGTATACACCATGGATATTAAATGCGAGGGCCTTGAACCCATACTTGATCACGATTTGTACTGAATATTTTTGACTCATGAAACATGAAAAATAATAGATCTCCATTGAAAGCCTGTGAAACTTCCCATTGAAATTTCAAAGACAACCTTTTTAACTCTTGTCTTGAAGCGATGGTAGTTTGTTTCACCATGGTTGATCAGGAGTTATTATTCAACGAGATGCTATTATTGTTTGCAAATTGTTGTGGGCAGGACATATCATGGGCTACAACTGATTGTGGAGTTCATGACCTTGAGTTTTTCCTTGTAGGCTATTGATCAAATAATAAATTATGCAGCCAAGACATATTGTATGTGTGCAGGTCAAATTTCTGTTCACAAAATAATACAACCCAAGTAATTCCAAAATCCACACTTTTATCAATAATTTTAATTGCAGCAATTAGATCTGCATCAATCGACCACTAGCACAAGAATTGGATTATCATGTTTCTCGTCTTCAATAGACCACTGACACGTAGTTGTGTTTGATCCTATCAAACGGTTACATCAGATTTTGGTGAACGACTTCTTTCATTCTCCGCTGGAGAAAATCTAAGAGTATGACAACCTACCGAAAATTGACAAGGATACGTGCTCTCTCCTCAAAATTCAACGATAACGATCAAATGGTATTGATGATTAAGTTCCCTCTCATTTTTTCTCTCCAATGAATATGGTTTAAATCTTTAAACATGGAGGTAATTTCTTTGTGATCTATGTCATTTATCTTTGCTTTTATCATTGCTTCATGAAGCTAAAGGTTTTGAAAAGTAAAAATGTTATAAAGTCAAAAGGCATTGGGAGGAAGAAAGCATGTTGAATATAGGAGAAAGTAATAGAAGAAATCACGTTTTAATTTTTTCAAGTGGATAAAAAAGTGGTATAGAAAACCTATGTTAAAGTCATACTTATAATATATATTTGAAGTATTATTTTAAATTATTATCACTTTATGTAACAAAGGAAGTTATGTGTTATTAGTCCCTGCCGAAGGCGTAGAGGGACTATAACGATCGATAATTCGTTGACTTCATATTAGTTTTTCATTTGACTAATTTTTTTTACATCATCTCTATTATTCGAACTAGAGAACTAAAAACATTATTTTTTATATAATAAAAAAAGCCTTATATGTCATGATATCATTGGATAATAGATTTGAGGTCTTATTGCTAGCTTCACTATTCCCAATGTTTTATATGTTGGCATATCCAATTTTTTGGATCATCTACGATCTTTTTGAATTTTTACTATTTTTATTGAAACGTTTAGATATCCAAAGTTTTGAGCATGGAGAGTCATTTTTTTATTAGTTGACTTCATATTAGTTTGTCGTTTGACTAAAATGTTTTCCATAGTCTCTATTGTTCAAACTATTGCTATTATTATTTTTATTTTTTTTGTTATTATTACACACTTAAAGAGGCATTTTCATTATTGTGTACGTAAGCATGCCTGCCACATTGCATTCTGTCTTAAATGTTTACACATCATGAGGGCCTTCGAAGGTTTTGATAGCCTTAAGGGTTTACCTAACAGGCTTCACAACCTTAAACATTTGCTTAATAGACGTGTTACAATACAATTTCCTTCGATTTTTGGATACATTCTTGTCTGCAGTGAATTTGGGCAATATTGTTCTTCATTGACGTTACTGGTTCACTGGTTGATGCTTTCTCGTTGGTTCTCTTGATGCTACTTATTGTTGTTTGATTCAACTTTTCAAATTTGAGGTCCTGCAACTGCATTTCAACCTCTTGGTGCTTATTCACTAGCTTGTTGTTTGTTGCTTGCTCTTGTTTTCTTCAACTTTGCAAGGTTGGGGTCCTGCATCGACAATTGGACCTATTGTTGCAGTTTGCAGGATTGGGGTTCTGCATCCACGATTGGAACTGCACTTCTATAATTCTTCATTCATGGGTAAGTTTCAGTGCCATTGTTTCATTCCTATTCGTTGATTGTTGTTTACTATTTGTGGTTTGCAAGTAATGATTTTGAATACTGGGAATACTTGAGTCAAAATCCTCTTCCAGAACACCTTTGTGTGTGACTACTATGACCAGAGAAATAGGGCTGTGTTGTTTTCTTTTTCTTGTTCTTGAACGTCAATGTTCGGCACATAACCCACCCTTGTCGTAGCCATAGTGACATATAAAAAAGGAAATTGAATTTTCTCTTCATATTTTCTGGTCCTGAAAACCATACGTTTGGTGCATTTTTTCCAGGTTGTTCCCTTCCAAAACATCTTGTTCCCTTTGAATGTCAATGATGGACACAAAACCCACATCTGTTGTAGCCACAATGACATATAGAAAAGGAAATCGAATGTTCTCATATTTTTTGTTCCTGAAAACCATATGTTTTGTGCATTTCTTTTTCAGGTTGTTCCCTTCCAATCACATATGCCCACTTCCATGTCCTGAACATCACACCATAGCTCTTTGGAAAATATCAATGCAAATGGGTTTACAAAACGAGTTTAGAGTTGTCATTGCGGAGCAAGAATCTATTAGAACCTTTCCATCCTTTCTTTCGAGGTTGTGACAGGGCATGTTTTTATTCTCTGGATCAAAAATCATGTTTAGTTGTTGGTTTTATGTTGTCCTTTCTGTCTTGCAAAGCATCTTTGATCACCATTTTCAGATCCGAATATCGTCTTGTATAAATGGTTCTTTGTAATCTGAATGGCCAGTTCACTGATGTGTATCAGAATGGATTTCATGTTGTAATATAATTGAAACATCTTAGAATATCTTCTTTGTGTTGTAAGATAATTTAAACCTTAAGAATTTGTGTTGTGTGTTGGTCTCGTTCATGTGGTAAAAGTCTGTAATGCCTAGTTCTTCTGCTTTTGTTTATCCGACAAACCATATATATGGTTTTTCTCAGTGGAGGGCATCAATAAGTTGTTTCAGATCTATTTTGGTGTTGATTTGTGAAGAGTGGGGATGGAAATAAATGGTGAATAGGAATGTAAAACTATGTACAATGTCTACCGAAATGCTTATAGGATGCACGCGCAGAATAACTTCAAAAAATGATATGCCTTAAATACTCGGTCTTTGTGCTGAGAAAATTTATAGTGTTATTTCATTTGTGTGGTCTCTTCTATATGGTTCACTGTTCATTATAACTTTTTTTGTTTTTCGTATGCTATAGCAACCATGGGGCATTGAATTTGACACGAGGAAGGTTGAAGAATACATAGCGGAATTGGTATGAAGTTTCAGATTTATAGTTTTCGTTTTTCTTTTTTTTCTTATTTGCATATTATCTAAATATAGATAAGAAACATCTTGAAAATCACAACTTAAAAGATGAATCAAGTAATAGATAGTGATTTCTATGAAATAGATACAAACTCCATTGTACATGACAACATCGACCAGGTATTACATAGCAATGGGATTTTTAGATTAGATGCATTCTCGTATATTGTGGGAGATTGCCTCTTCGATGCATTTCAAGTTCTATTGCATTTCCGTTATTCCTCGACCGACCTGCGCAATGGATTGATAGATCATTTATTGGCATGTTTAGAAATTGATGACATTGAGGCATTGGAGTCGTATCAATACGAATTGGCATTTGATTTTCTTTTCCAGTTGCGTGAATACATGATGTCACTATGTGTTTTTCAAAGATGTGGTTGTCTGCATATGCAACTCTACCTGCACATGAGAGGGGACTTTGGGGATATATATTGTTTATACGGTGGCTATCCAAGTGGTTGAATATATCAATTAGAATATGGTCATTAACAAGAAAAACAATATATCTACTATTCAACAAAACTGCATCTTGTTCCATGATGCCAATCCTGTCAGTGGTCATTATGAACCACTAATCTATACAAAATTATCCATATGCAATCTTGGAGGACCTCATATTTACTTGTCCCTCATTTTCACAGATCTTCAATCACATTGGAAACAAATTATGCATCATATACACTCCCATGGATTGCACATAGATACAACTATTGCATCTAGCTATGAAGATAGTATGTTCAATGCAATTTTCTATTTGGTAGAAACATAGTTCGATGTGAACTCTCTACGCCATTACATTGTGCAATACTTTTGCAATGCAATTATAGGTGGCAGTTAACAAGATTTTAACTGCTTGCATCAACACCTTTTGCCATATCTCCTAGAAATTATGTTGACAATTGGAAGTTGGCAACAATACCTTGTAAACATGGAAATTCCATATGAGAAAGGAAATGTAGAGGGTGGCAGATTTTGTTTGCAATGGCTATCTATCATATTCAGAGTAAATATCTAGGTCTAGTTGACCCTATCAGATGGTACTTTCCATTCCTATTGTATTGATTCAAAATACGATCGAAAAAATTGACATCATGTCATTGAAAAAAGATACACTATACATCCATTATCAACCTTTGATAAGAAATACTACCAGTTCAGGGTCCACTGTCCATGCCACCCAAACCACATCGAATTTACATAAGTGCCACATGCTATTTAATCAGAATGAAAATCATCCCAGTTATGATGAGGTCATACATATCTTAAACAAAAAATGTAGACTAACTTAACACAACTTGAAAAAGGTCATACGTGAGAGAAAAAAATACATTGGTACGCTTCCTTCTAGACATAAACTCACTTATCACAACCTAAAACAAATTGTTCATGCACAACATAATTGCATTTTCGCACTCTCTGGTGAACACAAACATCACATGTCCAATGACAAAGAATATCACCGTTTTCACCATCCATATGGTGAGGATGCAATGCTCATAACAAATGTTGATTCCACCTTCAACATGGCTTGTCAACAACTGAAACTAGTTCCCAGTGGCAACCATAAGTTAACCTACCACATGCTGAAAAAATAAATGCGTGAGAGAAGCAGGTGAAACCACATATCACACAATGGTCATGGTACTGACCGAGAGGAAAAAATCGCATGTGGTGCCCTAGATCCAACACCATGCACTGCTAGCAATGAAAACCAACAAACACTTACTACGCGTGTTTGTCTAGGGAAGAGAGATGCAAAACAAATCTATGTGAAACAAATTAAAGAAACTCCTTCCATTGCATGTGCGGTTTGCGATCAATTGAATTTCACAAAAAATACTAAGTCTTTCACCCCTAACTTGCAAACATAATACCTCGTCTTGACACTAAATGATAAAACATTTTCTAGTGGCAATATTTTTCTTCCATGCAAACGATCACTTGAAAATGGAAAATTGCCACACTTTGCAACGCCTGGCCAAATAAGATGTAATACACCATTACTAGATGTAAGTACACATACAAAAATTGAAGAGAGACTTGTGTCTCTATGAATTGCATTTGCACAAATCAGACCGTGGGGATATAAACGACCCCAAATGCGCTTAACAAGATCAATTATTAATGTGTATGTCCAACTAGATGTTGTGAAAAAATACTTCAATTCATTAGTGATACAATGACAATTGTTGTAGCTCTCAAAAGACATTTTCAATACAAGAATGCATACCAGATAGGTAAAGTGTGTGTGCATGTTGTCATGAAAGCATTAAAAGAATTATGTTCCCAGGCCCTGTACAAAGCACAAAACATCTGTATAAATGATAACTGGAACAATGCTCTTGAAGAAGGAGATGGCATCTCTGCATAGACTTCGAAACTGCTAGTGAATTTGATACAAGCGAGGAATCGAAGAATGAAAGACCTGCTAAAACATTGATACATGAATTCACTGACTCACAATGCATTTGTGACTTGCAAGACAAGATTGTCAAAATTGCACCTGCTGAAGGGAAATGTCCACTTGGAATAGTCAAGGACAAATTTGATGAGGAAATGAAATTCCCAACACTATTCTATGGAGATCCACACCTAGTGACATCATGGAATGATTCAACTACCAAAAAATAGTTCGATGGGAACTTCTACATTCAAGCGTTGACTTCTCCTGTCACATAACAAATTTGTTTTTCAAAACAATGTGCATAATAATTGAGCACGTGTTCTCTTGCATGTGGGTGCGAATAAGAAAAGGCCAACTACAAGGAAGAAAGTTATTAGCCAAATATGTCAAGAACAAAGAAAACCTAGAAAAAATCCTAAAATCTGATATTGGATTCATAGATTTTAAAAACATTCGCATATCTCCTGACTATTTGCAACAAAATAAGAATTTTTTTTTTGCAATGATCCGACAATTGGGACCGCCAACATTTCTCGTCACATTTACAAGTGCAGAGCATCACTGGTATCCATTGGTGGCTACGTTATCTGCATTTTATAGGAACAGGAAAAGGAAAAAACAAACTGATACATTGGAAAATGATGACATTGACTACCTCATAAGAAAAGACCCAGTGACATGTACTCGCTACTATAGGCATAGAATAAATGCTTTGAGGCAATTGATATGTCATGATGAAATATTCTTCGGAAAAATATTGGACTACTATTTTGTGATTGAATTCCAGAATAGAGGGAGTGAGCATGACCACACACTGTTGTGGTTAGAGGGTGCATCGGTCTATGGAAAGGAAAACAACTCACAGATTGAGCAGTTTGTGGACAAATACATAACATGAAACACAAATCATTTGGATCCAAAAATTGCCAAAGTTCATAGACATTATCATACAAGAAGTTGTAAAAAATGAAAAAATTCACATTGCAGATACAAATTCCTTGTGCCACCAATGAGAACAACAAGAATCATAGAGCCAATTAGTTTAGAGGATAATGTTCTCATTGAGAAATCTAGATCTTTGAACTTACATTTCTAGAACAACGAGACTTTGATGACTTAATGAGCTTCAAATACTTCTTGGTAGAGATAAATCTAACACAAGATGACTACATCCAAGCCATACAATCTACACTTAAACAACCAACAATTTTCCTTAAACGGAAACTTTCCCATATTTGGAACAACAGTTTCTCCAAGGACATGCTAGTTATGTGGAATGAAAATACAAATGCATAGTATGTCCTCAATGCATATGTTGCATCATCATATTGTACCTTGTACATGACAAAGGTCGACAAATATATGAAAAGTGCATTCATAAGAATACTCAAAGAACATGAAAGAAGTCATATTGATGTTATGCAAATGATATGTATGCTTGGAAACACATTACTTAATCTTCAACAAATGTCTGCTCAACAAGCAGTCTGCATTGCACTTTCACTGCCCCTCAATTGTAGTTCAAGGAAATGTGTCTTCACAAACACATATCCACTTCAGAAACACATATTTGTGCTTAAACCACCATCTTTTCTAGAAGCTTAAACCACCATCTTTTCTAGAACAAGAGATTGATAATTCATAGGACATGTTATGTCGCTCTATTATTGATTATTACCTCCAGCGTCCATCTCCTATTAGGCATATTTTCTTAGCAGAGTTTGTATCACATTACAAAAAAAATGGTGCACCCATATCAAAAAGAAAAAAATCCTCTGTAATATGCTTTGTCAAATACAACAAACATACTGACTATGGAAACTATTGTAGAGAAAAACTACGGTTGTACGTTCTGTTTGATCAAAATGAAAACACATTAAAACATAACTTCCCTACATGGGAAGCTGTGTATATTGCTTATGAGACTACAATACAAACCAGTGAATCTAGATTTACATACAATGTTTATCCAACATAGGGTGATTTAGAAAGTGTAGCTCATGAACTAGAAAACCCTGACAATGTTGATGAGACATTGACAAACCGTAAAACAACTAGAAATCTCTATGAGTCCTATGACTTGCAAGCATATTTTCCTCGTCCTCGAGAAGCCATCATTGAAAAATGTATCAATCTTGCCTTTCAAGTCACAAAAAATCCTTTATTTATTGAAAATAATAAATACTACAAAGTCAGACGACTATTGAATCGAGAACAACAAGCAATTCTAAAGGACATTGCAATTAAAAAATGCTTAAACATTCACACTCTTGTGCACTTGCTCCTTATAGGCGGGGCAGGAACAGGTAAGACATTCACAGTGAAATCACTATTCCAAATGCTTACACGAATCTATGATTCAAACAATTTGTTTGATCCTACGAAACCAAAGGGGCTAAGAGTTGCATACACAGAAAAAACTACATATAATGAAGGTGGAGCAACAGTGCACTCTGCATTTTTTATGCCTTTTAACAAGTCACAATTTCTTCCACTCAGTAAGGAAATGTTAGATACCTTGTCTAAGCTTTATGACGAACTACAACTTGTCTTCATCGATGGGGCATCTTTGATTGGAATTCGCTTCTTGTATTCCATTGACAATCGAATGAGAAACATAAAACATGTGCACACCAAATAATTTGGAAACATTGACATGATATTATGTGGGGATCTTTACCAGGTGCAACCCATCCAAGATTCTTTGATATTTGAACAACCTATGGTCAATATACAAATAGTGATGCATGACTTCTAGAAAGACATCATAAAATGATTTGAATTGCATACTATAATGTGGTAGACAGATGAAACATTTATTGCAATTCTGAATAGAATGCAGACAAACAACCAAACCTATGATGACTTAACATATATCAATTGAAGGTGCATGCAAACTGCACCAAAAAACCCAACCTTCCCTTACCTGTTCTACACGAATATGGATGTTGCAATGCATAACAGGTACATGCTATCTCTCATGCCTGACGATGATATCACCATCAATTCAATTAGCCTCGGAGAAGACAACCATGGAAATGTACCACATCATGAACATACAACCACTTTTCCTTTCCAAATTGCCTTGAAATTAGACATGCTAGTTGAAATATATGCCTGCAACTATGATTCACATGATGGCTTGGTAAATGGTGCAGATAGAATACTCAAATCTTATACCAAAACATAAAAAATTGATGTCCTATGGATTAATTTCCATGAGCCACATATTGGCCACCGACAAGCAAACAAGTTGGCTTATCTATATAATTCAAACACTGTGCACGATTGGACACCTATCTTACAAATACCAAAACCAGTATCGACATCGAAAAAGACAGGTAGATTGAAGATTCAAAAGCAATTTCCAATTAAAATTGCATGTTCACATATAGTCCATAGATTGCAAGGGCTAACACTTGATAGTGTTGCATTTGACCATGTTGGAATTCGAATACATGGGCTTGTATACACAACATTGTCCCATGTTAGAAGTATAGACTCCTTGTATTTACTAAGTGCTCTAACAAAATATAACTTCAAAGTCAAACATACAGTTGATATTGAGATGCAATGCCTTAGGACTAGCGCAAAATGGAATCTACAGTATGATTACCAATCCATACAAACAAATTCATCTGTATCAATTATGTCACTTAACACGCGCAACCTACATGCACATATGGATGATATACTCAATGACTATGACACAATGCAATCCGATATTTTGTGCTTGCAGGAAACATACATGACATTATGCATGCAAAACAAGCAATTTCCAAATCACAATTGCATATAAAGTTACATTACACATGGGGTGATGATATTAGAGAAAAAACATGTAACAATTTTGGAGCATATGCATTTCAAAGAAAACAATGTTGAGATGGTGCTCGCAAAAGTAATTTTCCATGAATCAGAAATTTTAATATTGAATCTTTATGCTACTTCGCATGCAACATTCTCCAACATACTAAATGTTCTTTCAAATGCATTAGAGCATTTTCATCTGAACAAAATCATTTTCATTGTAGGAGACTTCAATATTGGCATGCTACAAAATAATGCTAGAAAAAAAGAATTGGAAAACTACATGTGCAGATATAGTCTCTGCTTTCTTTTGGATAAGATAAACCATGTACAAAAACACACTTATTGACCATGTATGGTCGAATGTGCTCATTTCCCAATACAACCTCTTTATCTTAGACACATAATGGTCTGATCATGATACAAGTAGTATTGTACTTGAATTATGAAATATACATCAAACATATTGCAAAATCATATTTCTATGTCTCAAAGCATATATGTCTAGCTTGTTGCACAAAACCAAGTTATCCAACTTCTTAGTTTTTCCTGGTTTGTAATTGCTTTTGGACACAATTTTTTTTTATATATACACTGACATGGATCAAGAAAAAAAAATGGTACATGCTTCTAACACTATCTGTTACTCTATTCCTTTGATTCCAATTTATTTAATGTATGCACATATTCGTTGTYTTTTCCTTACATATCAACTTAYGTTCATGTTTATTGTTTTTTGTACTTTMCTTCATTGAAACAAATAGGGAAAATGGACAAGGCAAAKAATTATTAACTAGAAATGTAGAAGAAGACATACAAAGGTGCATACTTCTACCCGTATTCCATATCCAATTGTTTTTTCATTTACTATGTCTATATTTATGATAYTGGTTTGTAGCTCTTTTGTTTTTTCCCTTAGATACTGCATATCTTCCTATATATTAATGTATCTTCATGTCAATTGTATTTTATGTGCCGCTACCTTGAAATAAATAAAATTGTTTTCCATATTTTTTCCATGTGTTTCTACGTAGCAACTTGCCTTCATGTCCATTGTATTCTTTRTATTGCTACATTGAAAAAAGAAGAGTAATTGAACACGAGGATGAAGCCTTATGTGCCACAGCTGAGAAAGATGGAGTACAATCTTCCAAAATGTATGCCAACAATGGTGCCAGGGAAAATACAATGCATATGCCTAATGCACATCCATATCAATTATGAACAATATACACATGTTCATAATGACTATTTCACAAGTGACATGGGCATGAGTAGTGAATCATCACTAACATGCACAACAACAAGGCCGAAGGTAAGGATTCATAGATTATGCTCTTGCTATGTTTGGGAAACAAATATCCTCAACCATTTATTCTACTATGCCATGGTAAATATGTTTGTGTCGTTTACACCACATGTTTTTTATTTCACAAGAACCATCGACAAGTAGAAGTGAAACATCATCATAGTACAAGGTCCAAAGACTAAGAGGTATGGTTACAAAACTCTAATATACATACATTATCCAATTTGTACATATATTGAAGCTTGTCATATTTTAGAATATGCTTGCATATAAGAATGCTAAGTCATAGGGTCTGTTGAGCTCCAGCTATATTTCATGCCTGAGAATGTTTTTCATATAGTTGATGTGTTTCTATCGCTTGATAATTATCATACTAAGTGTTGTTGTGTGAGGCATAAATTTCTTTGCTCCCTTTCTTTTTCCTCTTCTATACTTACCCATTTTCCCCTTTTCTTCTTCTCCTCTATTCTCTCTTTCTGGTTCTATAATTAGTCACATTTCTATGCTCGTGGGTTCCCGGGGTGGCGGATTGAGAAATTCTATATCCATCTATATCTTCACATCACGATTCCGACCAACCATCGTTCATTTCCATACTTAGCCAATTTTATGGCCATGGGTTCCCGGGTAGGCACTATCAAAATCTCATGCCCCGTGTTCGGGGTATACATATTGCACCCAAAACTTCGGTGATCTACAATTCGACCCCAAACTCCTCCAACTCGCAAGCCTCACTCTACCTATGATGACTCCGTCTGACCGCCCCACCTTTCCATACTTAGTCGATTCTTCAACATTTCACAGGTTCACGGACTCCCGGGTTCACAAAAGTTTCAAATCATTTTTCGCTCCCCTCCATTCCCACCACCTTTGCCCCTTCCAAATGCACATTAATTATTATTTTACTAGTGACATATCACCACATAGGTTCGAAAATATTGGCATTAATAAGTGGAAATCTTGAGGACATCTCCCATTAAAACACATTAATGGGATAATATTATGGAATCTGATGATTTTTTTTGTGTTGATTTTGAATTGGAAAAAAATTGTTGGTTGTTTTAGTTTCTTTAAGGCATCATCATAGTAAGAATGAAATATTGTGCTAGCCCACTGTCATATACAAAGGTGTTGACGTGATGTCCCTCTTTAATATTGTGCATATATTACAGCTTGCCATATTTTTTTTTTTTTGAGTAAGAAGATATAATATATTAAAAAAACCTGCCATAGGCAAAAAGGTGGAACCCAGTTACAGTCATGGTCTAGTTACGCTGATGGGCTGCCCCAACAGAGGGGAAACCAGCCCATTTAGCCACTAAGTCTTTAAAAGTTTGATACAACATACTAATCATGGAAAATTGAAACTAAAAACCATTAACAGAAAGTGACACATAACCTAGGTGGTGGCCACGTAGCCTGGCCAGGTGCCTTGTAGATCCTCGTGCCCAGGATCTTCTTCGATGATTGGCGTGCCACCTTCCCACNCAATGCTCGGGCATTTGCAAACAGTGTCCTGCGTCTCAGGCTTGATTTCGAGCTCGTGATGCTTCCTTTCCTTCCCGTGCTGTTCTTCAGACTGCATCATGACCTCTCCGCTGTGGGTGCTTCCTTGCATATGCTCCTTTGCCCCGTGCTCAGTGTCAGGGGCCTTCTTGGAGGTGGCAGCGGTCGGGGTCAAGAGGAAGGCCTTGTGCAACAAGGAGAGGATCTGGAGGAAAAGGGTGGCCTTCTCATTCGACATCTGCAGCCTGAACTGCAAGTCTTCAACGCCCTGCCTTAGCTCGAGAACAAGGCCGTAAAGATTGGCCAATTTATCCGCGACCAAGTCACTCGTTGCTGCGTCCACAGTGGGTGTTCCCTCGCTCACAAAATCCCGCCTCGGAGGTGGTGGTGCTGCATCTAAGGTGCGATGGAGGGCCGAGGACTGAGAGGAAAACTGTGTTATTCCGGGAGGAGCCAAAAGGAAGGGTAGCGAAGAGCAGGGCGACTGTAAGATCAGGTCCGTGAGGCCGAAGCTTGCAATTGACTGAATCGGAGGAGTATGGCTGGGCTCCGCCTCCGGGGAAGGACGGCTAGGCGCAGGGATAGACTCATCACGCAGTGAAAGAAAAGGGCGCCGAGGTCTCCACGGAGATCCCTGCCGTGGTTTTCCCCTGAGGCGCCGATTATGCTTAGGCATTATGGAAGCGCAGAGATGACCACGGTTGGGAGCCTCCAGGGACCAGTCTGCGCCCTCAGAAGGTGGCCATGGCCGCAAAGAGAGGAACTCAAACAACCAACAACGAAAACCAAAATCAAACAGAGTAACAGTGTAAACTATCGCCCATGCCATGGTATAACGTGGAGGTCGAGGGCAGTAATGGCGCCTTCCCATCGACATTTAATCAGCATTAAAGGTTCTGGAGGGTGGCGGACGGAGGCACGGGCCCTTCACGTGGCTCCGTGCCTCGTTGGCTTCCACCTTGTGTCTGCCTCCGCCAGCTAGCCGTCAATGACACCCCATCCAGGGATACAGCTTGCCATATTTGAGAATATGCTTGCATATGAAAATGTTAACTCATATATACAACATCTCTTTAAACTTGAACCGGGGTTTGTTGAACTCCAGCTATATTTTATGGCTGAGAATTGTTTTCCCATAGTTGATGTGTTTCTATCGCTTTATAATTATCAAACTAAGTGTTGTTGTGTGAGGCATAAAGTTCTTTTCTCCCTTTCTTTTTCCTCTTCTATACTTACCCATTTTCCCCTTTTCTGCTTCCCCTCTATTATCAATTTTGGTTCTATACTTAGTCGCATTTTTATGCTCGCAGGTTCCCAGGGTGGCAGACTGAGAAATTATATATCTGTCTATATCTTCACATCACGATTCCGACCGACCAACATTTGTTTCCATAATTATCCAATTTTATGGCCGTGGGTTCCCAGGTAGGCACTATCGAACTCTCATGCCCCATGTTCGGGGTATACATCCTGCACCCAAAACTTCGGTGATCTACAATTCGACATCAGACTCCTCCAACTCGAAAACCTCACTCTACCTATGATGACTCTGTCTGACCGCCCTGCCTTTCCATACTTAGTCGATTCTTCAAAGTTTTGCGGGTTCACGGACTTCCGGGTTCACAAAAGTTTCAAAGCATTTTTCACTACCCTCCATCCCCGCCACCTTCGCCCCTTGCCAATGCACATTATTTATGATTTTACTAGTGAAATCTCAACATACAGGTTCAAAAAGATCGGCATTAATAAGCGAAAAGCTCAAGGACATCTCCCATTAAAACGCATTAATCGGAGAATATTATGGAATCTGATGAATATTTTTGTGTCGATCATGAATTGGCAAAAACATGTTAGTTGTCTTAGTTTCTTTAAGGCATCATCCTAGTAAGAATGCAATATTGTGCTAACCCACTGTCATCTACAAATGTGTTGATGTGATGTCCCTCTTTAATATTGTGCATATATTATATCTTGCCATATTTGAGAATATGCTTGCATGTGAAAATGTTAACTCGTATATTTTCTCTATTGCGTACTATGCGTTTGAGAAAAAATTGCGACCCAAAATCACCCTTCAAATTGGAACATGGTTTACATTTGGCCCACAAAAAATACTAATAAAATAAAATAATATGAATAGTATTGAAGTAAATATATACAAATTCTCTTTAAACTTGAACCTGAGTTTGTCAAGCTCTAGGTATATTACATAGCTGAGAATGTTTTTCCCATAGTCAATGTTTATGGCTGCCAGCTCCCAAACTGGCGCTATCGAACTCTCATGCCCTTGTTTCATGATATACATCTTACACCCAAAACTTCGGTGATCTACAATTCGACCCCAGACTCCTCCAATTCGTAAACTTCACTCTACCTATGATGATTCTGTCTAGGTTCGTTTGACCGCCTCGCCTTTCCATACTTAGTCGATTCTTCACCACTTGTTGTCACAGATACACTGGTTTGTGGACTCCCGTCCATCCCTTCCACCTTCACACACTTCCCAATGCAAATTTATTATGATCTTATTAGTGACAACTAACCACACAGGTTCGAAAATATTGGCACTAATGAGAAAAAATATTGAGGACATCTCCCATTAAAATGCATTAAACCAAGATTTACAGGAGATTATATTATCATCCTCCAGTGTTCATTTTAAATACTATCAAGACACAATTACTGTCACATGTTGCAATACAAACAAATCTTCATCAAAGCATTATATTTTCTCACAGGCACCCCACATGCACCCCAATCCCCTAAACTGAGCAATATTTCAATTTACCAACTTAACCTCCCTATTTCGATCTGAATTTTTAAGGCATTATACTCCCTGAAATGAGCAATATTTCGATCTGATTTTTTTTTGTGTGGATCTTGAACTTGAAAAATTGTTGTTTACTTTAGTTTTTTTTAAGCCATTATACCCCTACTTTCCATACTTAGTCGATTCTTCACCTCATGTTGTCACAGATTCATGGGTTCCTAGACTCCCAGGTTCACAAACGTTTCAAATCATTTTTCGCTCCCATCCATCCCCGCCACCTTCACACCCTTCCCAATGCACATTAATCATGCCTTTATTAGTGACAACTCACCAGACAGATTGAAAAGATTGGCATTAATAGGCGAAAAGGTCAAGGACGTCTCCCATTAAAATGCATTAAACCAAGATTTACGAGAGATTATATTATCATGCTCCAACGTTCATTTTAAATACTATCATGAGTAAAGGAACATTCTCATCACCTTATGGATGCAACTCAACAAAATTTCTGTGGAGATACCTTGAGTATTTTCGGGTACAAGGACCACTGTTTTCAGTGGTGGAGAGCTTATGACACTACTCGTCTCCTTCTTCCCAGAAGGAATTTATCTAAATGTCTAGAATTGCACGAGTAGGTTGTGTCCCCGAAGTTTTTTACTGTAACGAGTTGGTCACCTGTTGCATCAAAAATTATACTCCGAACCAACGGATTATCCAGTTGCGGGACCATTCCCGAGTCTCCCTATCGCCTCAAGTATTTCAAAATATGTTAAGACTTCCTAACCCAATGCTTACCTTCAAGGGAGAGGATTGCAAAGAGTTCTTAAAGAAGCATGATAATGGATTGGACCTCTTACCGGAGTTCTTAGAGAACCCAATGGTCATTCCCGGGGACATGGAAGTATTACAGGTTAGTGCATTTAAAAACCCTTTCCGAGAAATTACATGGCTTTTCACGAGGATAAAGGGACAAGAAAGTACATCCAGCATCTCTCAGATGATTCTATATATTTATATTTTACAGTGAAGGAACAAGCCATCTTCGATTGGGGAAAGTTGATTTCCATTGAAATATCTTCCCAGTTATTGTAATACACAAGGAAAAATAAATTGTTTATGTCATCTTGCAATACACAAGGCACCAATGAGTCCTACAAGCAGAAACAAAAAGGCTTGGATGAGAAAAGTGCCCAATCCCTGACCGCCACAAACAACACTACAACATCTCGGAGCAATGCTCCAACGACCTATCCAAGCAAGAAATTCACACACAGTTCTTTAGGCGGAGGAGGAGATAAGAACCCTCCCTTCGACAAAATTGAAAGTTCTCACAAACTTCCTGCGAGAAAAAAATGAAAAACAATAGTGCAAGAACATGAGGGACTGAGGGGATAAATTGATATCCATGATATCTTCCTCAAAGATATGGAACTAGAACTTGACATTGACAAAAATTTCCCCAAAGACGACCATCTAGAGAGAACTACTCCCCATAACCCTCATATGGAAATAATTGGGACCGATACCTTCGACGAAGAAGAGTCTTTTTCATTTCAGAGCACTGTTTTTTACAACGAATCCAAAAAATTGGTTATTGAAAAGAGAGATGTAAAGAATAAGAAAGGGAAATGTCGTTTAGAGATGAACCTACGAAACATGCACCCTTCCCAGATCTCCCAGATACATCGAGCAACTGGAGATGATCTAGAAAACTCTATTAGCGGCCTTGAAGCGGATAATGTCAGGTTAAAGGATCGAATCAAGGAATTGGAGGGAGCTCTAATGCCCCTTCCATTGTTGGCTACTCCTTTGGAAATGATCGGGCCCACCACACATGTGAAAAATTTAAAAGGATTAACAAGCCTTCTCACATTAGCCCGAGGCTATGTGTGTTAAAGCAATATTTTCCTCATCCTATGCAATATTGCAGAGAGGGCCTTATTCCATTTCTCTATGCAGACTTGTCTTCCCTATTACTAGAATCCAGAGACAAAAATACAAAATTTTCCACTTGTACGCATCTTGCATTGTATACGCAGGCTGCTCCACTACAGCCTGCATACATCAGGATTTGTGCCAGAAAATCAAAATTAAATGTCGGTTTTCCATGTCACAATAGGATATCTTTGATCCTTGGCCTTCCATATACTGGAAACATTCTGACTTGGCCCTTCAGATTCATTTTTAAGGCTATAAAGAGGCCAATTCCAAGCTATGGAAAAGGAGAAAGAATTCAACTTTGAGAACAAAGTTACTATGGAGAAATTATTACTTCATATTGAGTCTACATCCCTTTGTCCTTTAAGTCTGAACACAATGTTCAACCCCTAAGCTCTTCCCTTTTTAATGGAGAACCTCATTGTCTCCCTTCTATGAGCTTGCCTTTGGTGGAGGCCCAGTTGGAAGGAACTTGGTTTCTCAGTTCCGAACCGTGCCGACACGGAAGTCTATAATATTTTCACTTCTGTTGATCATTTATTAATAGAAATAATCTCTTCCCATCCAATTGATATCTTGCAAATATATGAGTTATTATCCATGGGCATGTTTGTTTTGTATATTAATGGATTATGCTATCTAATGTGCTAACCTTTTATATTATCACTATATGCTTTCTCTGCTTATTTGTTGAGAGCTTGTTGCATGTATAAATCTTTGGGTCAAAGTGCTCAATGATGGACATCATCAAACATCTAGATGAGGTAGGTCCCTTTCTTATCTCGCTTGCACATTGGTTTATATAGCATGCTTTTGGGATAGAGTTGATTTCTGCAATCATATCCGTCTGTTGTGGTTTACCCTAACCATAGTGAGATTTTCCTCATAACAATTTGGAAAAGAATATAAAGAGAAGAATGGAATTAATAATAGAATCTTGGGAGATGTCAAAGAGTATGGTCTCTTTTGGAACAAGAGCGCATTCTTTTCATGAGTATCTGCAAGAAGATCTCAAGAATGAGAAAGGTTTCTACCTCAATGCATTTGTGCCATTTGGTGTTACAGTTACTAGTATGACGGAATTGAGAAGAAGAGAGGAGGATATCCCTTCCCTGGATTGAATAAACCATCTAAACGCATGATGGAAAGAAAAGGTAAAAAACCTGAATGGTATCGTTGAAGCATGTAGCCAAGCCATATCTAGAAGAAACAAACTATTCAAGAAGCTAACTGAGATAGATCTAGATGGTAGCACCAATGAAGTCCAAGACCCGAAATTGATATTCAATTCATTTTTTTTAACCAGCAAGCATTTGATGATCAACTTGATATCTATAAAAGATTGTCATTTGAAAATTTCTATGGCATTCTTGAATATGGTGAAGATGATGTGAAAAACTGGCTAGTTCATTATTCGATTAAAAACCAAGATATTCAAGAAACATTGCACAACCTCTCTATTGATCTAAGGGACTTGGAAACTTAGTTATTCAATATAAAATTCTAGCATGAAATCAACGTGGTTCCCATGAGGAGCTACATAGAGGATTGGTTCAAAAAGGTTGTCGACAAGATTACCAATGAAGGGAAAAGGACGTTTGAGACAATTCCCATAACCACTGAGGAAATCCATAAAAGGACATTAGTGAGAAAATGACAAGGCATGGGATACCATCATAGTAAGTTCATACCGATCACATTCTTCTCTCTTTGTCGACATCTTCATCCAATTACTCAACCTCTTTAAATACAAAGCTTTAATCGAGGACTGACAATTTTCTCTTTCTTCTTGATAGGTCTTGTTGTCTTCCATCGTCGAATTTATTCTTTCTATAAGATTGATTCTTGTACATCTTTGTTTTATGGTCTACGGGGCCCCCAATCCCAGTCATTATGGAAAACGCATTTAAATTTTAGAGAATATGTACTGAACTATATATATTTTTTACAAATTCCAAGACAATTATTTTGGGAAATAATCTCAACTGTATTTTGTAACCGATTTTATTTGAATATAAAATATTTGAGGTTTTTGTATGGTGTTTTTCAATGTTTAATATTGTTTTTTACATGGAAGAATAATTTGTGATAGGACATAGTTTTGCGGCACGCACCCTATACTTGAGAAACAAATGGGTAGGCTCCTCCTGCTTTCTTTCTTCGGGGCCCTGGAAATAGATTCAATGAATGATGCTATTTCAACATGGAAACTCAGGTGTTGAGTTCATCTCCCTGTTTAATATTGTGCATATATTACAGGTTCTCATATTTGAGAATATGCTTCCATATAAAAAATGTTAAGTCATATTTTTTTTTCTATTGCTTATGGGTTTGAGAAAAATTTGCGAGCTGAAAACACCCTTCAAATTGGAACATGGTTTACATTTCAACCACAAATAATCTATTAAGATACATTAATATGAATACAATTGAAATAAATATAAAAAAATATCTTTAAACTTGAACCTAACTTTCTCGAGCTCCATAATTTGCGAGCCGAAAACACCCTTCAAATTGGAACATGGTTTACATTTGGACCACAAATAATATATTAACATAAATTAATATGAATACTATTGAAATAAATATAAACAAATTCTCTTTAAACTTGAACCTGACTTATTCACATTTCTATGATTGTAGGTTCCCGGGTTAGTGGGGTCCTGAGTTAGCACTATCGAATTATTATGCCCCGTGTTTCGTGATATACGTATTGAACCCAAAAATTTTGTGATTACAATTTGACCCCAGACTCTTGGAACTCACAAGCTTCACTATACCCGGGTTCACAAAAGTTTCAAACCATTTATCACTCCCTTCCATCCCCACCACATTCCCACCCTTCCCAATGCACATTCATTATGATTTTAATAATGACAACTCACCACATAGGTTCGAAAATATTTGCATTGATAAATGAATAGTAGATGTTCTTGTGCGACATACTTACTCCTTTTTCCCTTTTCTTCTTCCCCTCTATTATCCCTTTCTGGTTCTATACTTTGTTGCATTTCTATGATCACA